>SNQN01000552.1:124356-138915 GCA_008642245.1 Bassia scoparia
CAGATGTCGATGTCCCGACCATTCTGTCAAGTTTGAAAGTCACCTTATCATCTACAAAATTACGTTTAAATTGCTGACAATCGTTGCCTGTTACCCTACATGTGCCTACTTGCCAAGGCAACAAGACACCTTCTAACTCTTCTCCCTCAGGCTTGGGAGTCAAGGGCARGGTTCCTATTGGAATGGCATCTAAAATGTTCWGACTATTTACGACACTCGATTGGTATCACCACACCCTCGGGAAGGATCTCTCCATCTAAGATTGGGATGCCATCTACCAAATCATATACAAATTCCTGAATCGGGGGGTCTTCTAAGGGCTCCTCTACAAGGTCGAACATCGGTTGATCATCCGAAGCTACGCTAATACTAACATCTAAGTCAAAAAACAACAATTCCTGGGTCGGGGAATATACTGGGCTATTGCTAAGATCAGATTCAGAAGGAAAGCTAGCCATTATATCATATAAAGCAACAAAAAAGCATAAGTCAAGGGAGTCAAGAATGCAACGTACCTTACTCGGTGTAGCCTAAAAATCAGGATCTTGCAGTTCCCTCGGCTATGATCCTGATCCCAAGCGGTGGACAGAAAACCTCAAGGAGAAAGAAACTCTAGAGAGAGAAAGGAGATTTCTAAAAACTCTAGAGAGAGAAGAGAGATTTCCTAAAAGATTCTAGAGAGAGGAGAGAGCTTTTTAGAGAGAGAAGTTAAATTTGGAAAGTGGTAAAAGTGAAAGTAATATTTACCAAACCCACTATTATATAGGCAAGTGAAGGTGAATAGTTACTCTAACAACATCAAGTACAACTTTTAATATAAAATATTAAAAGTAGTAAAACCGTCTACATTCATCCTTCAAGGTTCCCAGAAAGAAGACCGAGCACCTACACTTGTGAAAAATTGAATCAATTACCCTTTTCCCGGGGTTAGCACCCTCGGGAATCAAAAGGAATCAAAGGATTGAGTTTCCTTTTTCCGAGGCTAACACCCTCGGGAATCAAAGGATTGAGTTTCCTTTTTCCGAGGCTAGCACCCTCGGGAATCAAAGGATTGAGTTTCCTTTTCCCGAGGTTAGCACCCTCGGGAATCAAAGGATTGAGTTTCCTTTTCCCGAGGTTGGCACCCTCGGGAATCAAAGGGTTGAGTTTCCTTTTCCCGAGGTTAGCACCCTCGGGAATCAAAGGATTGAGTTTCCTTTTCCCGAGGCTAGCACCCTTGGGGATCCAAGGATTGAGTTTCCTTTTCCCGAGGTTAGCACCCTCGGGGATCCAAGGATAGAGTCCCCCTTTCCTGAGGATGGCACCCTCGGGAATCAAGGGGAGAAGTTTCCTTTTCCCGAGGCTGGCACCCTCGGGAATCAAGGGGTTAAGTTTTCTTTTCCCGAGGATGGTACCCTCGGGAATCCAAGGATAGAACCTCTTTTTCCCGAGGTTGGAACCCTCGAGAATCAAAGGGTCAAGTTTCCTTTTCCCTAGGATAACACCCTCGGGAATCTAAGGATAGAATTCCCTTTTCCCGTGGATAGCACCTTCGGGAATCCAAGGAGTGAGTCCCCTTTTCYCGAGGATAACACCCTCGGGAATCTAAGGAGAGAGTCTTCTTTCCTCGAGGGTGTCACCCTCGAAAGTCACGGGCAAACCATCTTATTCCCGAGGTTGACGCCCTCAGGAATCCAAACATGAAGGATCATCTACCCCCCCGAGGAGCAACACTTGGTCGAATTTAGGGCTTATTAGCCTGACGAGGCTATCACACACCTATCAAAATTACCTAATAACACAAACTATGTAGTAAGTGGAAGCAAGGATCGTATCCACAGAGAGATGGTAATTAAATAGCTACTAATTAAGTGTGTCAAGATTGTGAAAAGGGCCTTGGTTGATTATGACTAAGATTAACAACTACTTGGACAATTTAATGGAGAAGTAATTAATGACTAAACCTAGGGTAATGGTTCACTTTGGAAGTCAAATGGAATCAAAAAATATCAACCAACAAGTTTCATGATTATACTATCTAGGGTTACAAGTTCTCTCGAATCAGGTCTCCCTTAGAACTATATCCCTCTAGCAGGCTCTCGCAATTTACTAGATTCGCTCCACCTATTATCGTAAGTCTCACACGGTGTTTTTACCTCTCGGCATTTAACTCGGCGTTAACAAGACAAGCTCAACGAAATATGGCCATAATTTAATTGAGCAACATAAGTAACAAATAATAGGGAGATAGTAATAATCAATTCACAAAGTTGAGTTCAACCATAAAGATCACATCGAACCATCCAAAGATCCCCAAACCCTAGAAGTGGAATTACTCAAAATTCATGTTAACAAACATAATAACAATAACATAGAGGGTTAGAGAAAAATGGATAACGTGGGGTTAAAACACCACTCAACGTTTAAGGAAAAGTAGAAGTTAGAAAATAAAACATTATACATAAAAAAGTAACGCGGGGTTTAAACACCACTCAACGTTTAATGAAAAATAAGAGTTAGAGAATAAAACTTTAAAGAAAAAATATAAATAACGCGGGTTTAAACACCACTCAAAGTTTAATAAAAATAAAGGTTAGAGAATAAAATATTAAAACCGAAAAATAATTAGTTAGAGATTAGTAACGAAAAATAAAGATTAGTGCGTGATTAGTGAATTAGTGAAGAACGTGAAAAACACGAAGAACATGAACAAAGAACACGAAGAGCATGAACGAAGAACACCAAGAACATGAAGAACAAGGTAATTTTGATTAATATTTGAGAGCTAGATGCTTAACTATCTAAGAAAAAAACAAAGTATGAAGGAAAAGAAAAGCTTAGTAAAAATGATGGGAGCTTTCACCTATTTATAGTGCAATGCCTCCCCTTAAGTCAGAGATAGCAGCTTAAAGGACTTGGACAGTAGAAAACCACGTCCAACCAAGTGGGATAGCAAGGCAAGTGGGCGACTTGAAGCAAGTAGGAGCAAAACCGCGCAGGGGCGACATTCTGTGCGCAGCGATGATTAAAAATGGCATAACTTCTTCGTCGTTTGTCCCAATTAGTATTATGACCTACCGTTGGAAAGCTCTTGAAGAAATATATCATCTCCAATTAGAATCATGTCAAAATGTTGTGTATATCAAAAGATATGACTCTTTGAATCCAGGTATGTACACAAAGATGCGATTCTGCATGAGGTGCTCACTGAAGCTGGAATAAGTTCTTCGTTATTTGTCTGAATCAGTCATAAGGATTATCATTGGAAAGCTCTTGAAGAAATTTATCATCTCCAATTTGAATCACATCAAAATGTTCTGTATGTAGAAAGATATGACCATTTGAACCCGATATGTGCGCAAGAGTCTTCCAAACAAGTCAAAGCTCCGAAATGTCTAACTAAACTAACCGAAAACTAATGTAAATGTGCTTATAAATAAAGCATAAATATCGTATATCAAACTCCCCCACACTGAACGTTTACTCGCCTCGAGTAAATTTAGTGAGATGAAGTTTTGAAAACGAAATACGAATTTATGCCTTAAAACACGAGTTATATATATATATATATATTACAACTATAAAAATAAAATACTAATAATAGAAGTAACTTTTATACAACCTTTAATCCGGCATCAAAGCAGTGGAGAATCAATCACGTATGAAAGATCATTGTGCCGAACCATGAAAAACAAGTTTAAGTGATCTGAAAGTAATCCACCAAAATGCTAACTCCTGCAAATGAAGAAATAGTTTCCTCACACCTCTCATTTTGCCAAGGAGCCCTTTCGGGTTTTCATCCAAGCCTCTCTTTTCTTTCTTTCTCATTTTTTTAATCTCTTTCTTTTTTCTTTTCTTTTGATTTTTTTTGAAGAACAGAAAAATAAATACCGGACTACAATAAAGGTAAATACATTGCACTATTAATCCCTCCCTCACACTGTTTCGAACATAGTCCCATATGTGATAGAAATAAAGGAATAGGGAAGTAATAGTGCAAGAACTGAATTCACCACAAAAAATATTATTTACTAGCAACATGGCCCAAAGTATTCCTTTTTTTTTTGGTCATGGAGGTTGTTTGTGGATGATGAGAAGAAGAAGGGTGGCAACGATGAGGAGTGGTGGTGGTAGGTGAAATTGAGGGGATGTGATGATGGGTTTTGGGTGGTTTGTTTTTAATAAAGATTCACTCTATGATAAAAGTGTGGAAGCACCAATAAAATAGTGAAGATGCATTAAAAACATTGGATTATATTTCGAAAACCTTTATTGGAATGAAAATAAATATGTACATAATGAAAATATGTAAATATTTATTCAACATTTGATGTTAATACGATATTAACATGAAATCTCATATACGATAAAGTATATAAGATTTCAATGAAATATTTATAAACATCAATGGATTTCCTCGACTTCTTCTTTTTCTTTTTCTTTTGGGATTTTCTATAAAATACCCCTATGATTTTGCATTTTCTACAATATACCCCTATAAAAAAATTCGTCCACAATATACCCTTGAGGTTTGATACTCTTCTACAATATAACCTTAATGGTTAAATTTTACCACTCATATGGTTAATTATATCTTTTTAAAAAAATTAAAAATTATAATAAATTAAAATAGCAGCATCCATCATAAAAAACAATTAAAAAAGGAACCAACCATCATAAAAAAAAATTATATTAAGATAATAAAAAATTTACGTTTGGTTATCACGTAGACACTTACTAAACCTTGGGGGTATATTGTAGAAGACTTTTTTTGTAGGGGTATATCGTAGAAAACGCAAAATCTCAAGGGTATTTCATAGAAAATCCCTTTTCTTTTTTTCGTTTTTTTTTCAATCATTCTTTTTATATAAAGCATTAAAAATACGGGTGACCTCCCGCAAAGTGCTGGTTTATAAAGGTCCCACTCGACCATTTATATTACCTTAGGACATCAAGTGGCGGAAGAAGTTTCTTGTAGGTGTAAAACCTAGACAAGACCAACCATGACTCCTTCATTATATAGTTTTAATCGTTGTCCATTAACTTTGAACAACTCTCCTTTCTCGCTCAATACTTCCACGGAGCCAAACTTGTTAACCATAGTAACTTTGTAGGGGCCACTCCATCGAGACTTTAGCTTTCCAAGAAAAAGCTTTAGTCGTGAGTTGTAAAGCAACACCTTATCACCAACTTGAAACTCACGGCGAATGATTTTCTTATCATGCCACCTCTTAGTTTTCTCCTTATAAACTCGTGAACTATCATAAGCTCCAAGACGGAACTCATCTAGTTCATTGAGTTGTAAGAGTCGTTTCTCTCCCGCAAGTGCAGCATCCATATTTATCTCTTTAATTGCCCAAAATGCTCTGTACTCGAGTTCCACAGGAAGATGACAAGCCTTACCATAAACCAAACGATAAGGAGATGTACCGATAGGTGTTTTGAATGCCGTCCGATAAGCCCACAACGTGTCATCCAATTTCAAACTCCAATCCTTCCTAGATTTTGCTACCACCTTCTCCAAGATGTTCTTGATTTCTCGGTTAGAGACTTCAACTTGTCCACTAGTTTGAGGATGATAAGCTAATCCAGTTCGATGAGTCACTCCATACTTCCTAAGCAAGGTGTCAAGACGTTTTTCGTGAAAGTGAGAACCACCATCACTAATAACTGCTCTCGGCACCCCAAACCTTGGAAATATGATTTTCTTAAAAAGGTTGATGACCACCTTGGCATCATTTGTTGGAGATGCAATTGCTTCAATACATTTAGACACATAGTCTACAACAACAAGAATAAATCGATTCCCACAAGATGTAGGTAAAGGTCCCATAAAATCAATACCCCATACATCAAAATTTTCAACCTCTAAAATACCTATTTGGGGCATCTCGTACCTCTTTGAGATGTTGCTAGTTGTTTGACAAGAATCACAAGCAATGAAAAAGGTTCTTGCATCTTTAAAGAGAGTTGTCCAATAGAAACCAGGCTGTAAAACCTTGAATACGGTCTTTGATGGTCCAGCATGACCACCATAAGGTGATGAGTGGCATTGGTTGAGTATACCATGAATTTCCCACTCAGGCACGCATCTGCGGAAAAGACCATCTGCGCATTCCCGAAACAAATGGGGATCATCCCAAAAGTATTTCCTAATATCATGCAAAAACTTCTTCTTCTGTTGATAAGTCAAGTCAGGAGGCAATACACCACCAACACAATAATTAGCAAAATCAGTAAACCAAGGTGATTGCAATGTAACAGCAAGAAGATGATCATCTGGAAAAGAGTCATTAATCGGGGTAGTTTCCTCTCTACTGTATCGAAGTCTAGATAAGTGGTCTGCCACCACATTCTCCGCTCCCTTTTTGTCACGAATTTCAAGATCAAATTCTTGGAGTAGGAGAATCCACCGTATCAAACGAGGCTTGGCCTCTTTCTTGGCAAGGAGGTACTTCAGGGCCGCATGATCGGTATAGACAATGACCTTCGAACCTATGAGATAGGCACGAAATTTGTCCAAAGAATAGAAAATAGCAAGTAACTCCTTCTCAGTGGTGGCATAGTTGACTTGAGCCTCATCAAGTGTCTTGCTAGCATAATAGATAGCATGCAAGACCTTATCTTTCCTTTGACCAAGTACGGCTCCAATTGCATAGTCACTCGCATCACACATAACCTCAAAAGGCAAATTCCAATCTGGTGATTGTATAATCGGTGCAGAAATCAAAGCCTTCTTAATCCTGTCAAATGACTCAAGGAAATCATTAGTAAAAGTAAATGAAGCATCCTTTAGAAGAAGCTGGGTAAGTGGTTTAGCAATTTTTGAAAAATCCTTGATAAAACGGTGATAAAACCCCGCATGACCAAGAAAACTTCGAACCCCCTTCACATTAATTAGAGGAGGCAATTGCTCAATCACTTGAACCTTAGCTTTATCTACTTGGATAACTCGTTTAGAAATAACATGACCAAGTACGACTCCTTCAGTGACCATGAAATGACACTTTTCCCAGTTCAGAACCAAATTAACATTTTCACATTTCTCAAGGACTTTAGAAAGGTTAATTAAGCATGTATCAAAATCAGTACCATACACACTAAAATCATCCATAAAGACCTACATAATGGACTCAATAAATTCAGAGAAAATGCTCATCATACAGCGTTGGAAAGTAGCAAGTGCATTACATAATCCAAAGGGCATTCTGCGATATGCAAAAGTGCCATAAGGTTATGTGAATGTAGTCTTTTGTTGATCTTCAGGGTAAATAGGAATCTGAAAGAATCCCGAATATCCATCAAGATAACAAAAGTACTTATGACGAGCTAACCTCTCCAACATTTGGTCAATGAAGGGAAGGGGGAAATTATCTTTCTTGGTGGCGGTGTTTAGTTTTCTATAATCAATGAACATCCGCCATCCTGTTACAACTCTAGTAGGGATTAACTCATCTTTATCATTTTTGACAACAGTTGTACCACCTTTCTTAGGTACCACTTGAACTGGACTCACTCACTTTGAATCAGAAATTGAATAAATTATTCCAGCATCAAGAAGTTTCATGATTTCATTCTTCACCACCTCTTGCATATTAGGGTTCAAACGGCATTGACCTTGTATGCAAGGGCGATGATCATCCTCTAGATTAATTCTATGCATGCAAAATTTTGGACTAATGCCTTTAAGATCATCAATGTTGTAACCAATGGCTTTCTTATGTCGTTTTAAAACATGGAGAAGTTTTGAAATTTGGCTATCAGTTAGTGCAACATTGACAATAACATGACATAACTCATTATCATCAATAAATGCATATTTCAATGTCGAGGGGAGGGGTTTAAGTTCACGTTTTTGTACCTCAATTGAGCAAGTGGGAAGTACCAACCTCTTTTTTTTTGGCTTGCGTCAAAGCCAAACTCCTTTCCTTGTAAAGTCTTTCTTAAATAATCAATTTCATCATCACTATCACCTGAAAAAGAATCTAAACACAGAATAGCCTCCAAAGGATCCCGAAAAAGGGATTGAGCCAAAGTATCTTGTGAAATAATATCAAGTACATCAACACTACAACATGACTCCTCTAGCATAGGACTTTTTAAAGCTTTAGTCAAATTGAAGGTTACTTTGTCGTCTCCTACTACCAATGTGAGACTTCCATTCTTAACATCAATTATAGCCCCCGCCGTATGAAGGAAAGGTCTAACTAAGATGATAGGAATATGTACATCTTCTTCCATATCAAGCACAACAAAGTCGACAGGAATGTAAAATTTACCAACTCTAATAGGAACATCCTCTAAAACACCGAGGGGGTATTTTATAGAACAATCTGCCATTTGCAAAGTTATGTTGGTAAATTTCAATTCACCCATGTTAAGCCTTTTACAAACATATAGAGGCATGACACTTACACTGGCCCCCCAAATCACATAAAGCTTTTTCAATAAACAATGGGCCAATGTTACAAGGAATTGAAAAACTACCAGGATCTTTCAGTTTTGGTGGAGACTTGTTTTGTAAAATCCCACTGCATTCCTCAGTAAAAGCAACGGTCTCCACCGCATTAAACTCCCTCTTCCTAGTTAATATATCTTTCAAGAATTTAGCATAGGAAGGAACTTGCGTAATTAACTCAATAAAAGGAACAGTTACTTGCAAGTTTTTCACGACCTCCATGAACTTACCAAATTGGTTGTCCAACTTGTTCTTTGCCAACCTATTCGGGAAAGGAAGTTTGATTTCTGGAGTTGGTGTAGTTAGCCTTTCAACCTCCTTTTCTTTCCCCTTAGGACCTTCTTCCTTTCCGTTTTCCTTAGTGACCTCAGTACTATCCTCATTGACGACTTCATCAACCCCTTTTCCCTTGTCATTCTCACCATCATTATCAACCAGCATTGGTGGACCATCATAGTTAGCACCACTACGATGAGTAATGGCATTAACACTATCAAGAGGTGGTGAAGGTTGAGATGGAAGAGTGCCTGGTAGCCTTTGAGCACTAGAAGTAGCCAATTGTGCCAATTGGTTTTCTAGTTGCTTTATTTGCACCTTATCTGCTTATCGATCCTTTTGCATTTGCAACATCATATTCCTCATCTCAACAAGCATAGGATCCGATGCAGGAGCTTGTTGAGATGGGTTAAAGGGTGGCCTAGAGAAACCAGGAGGTTGTGTCGGTGCTTGTTGATTTTGTTGTTGATAGTATCGAGGGGGTGGTATTGGTTGTTGTTGTGTGGAGCATATTGTTGTTGTAGATTTTGGACATTTTGACTTTTTTAGGACAAGTATGGATGATTCCTATATCCTTCATTGTAAGTGTTTGAGAATAGATTATTTTGTTTATAGGATTGGAATGAATTGACTTGTTCCATGGACCATCATAGTTAGCACCACTACGATGAGTAATGGCATTAACACTATCAAGAGGTGGTGAAGGTTGAGATGGAAGAGTGCCTGGTAGCCTTTGAGCACTAGAAGTAGCCAATTGTGCCAATTGGTTTTCTAGTTGCTTTATTTGCGCCTTATCTGCTTATCGATCCTTTTGCATTTGCAGCATCATATTCCTCATCTCAACAAGCATAGGATCCGATGCAGGAGCTTGTTGAGATGGGTTAAAGGGTGGCCTAGAGAAACCAGGAGGTTGTGCCGGTGCTTGTTGATTTTGTTGTTGATAGTATCGAGGGGGTGGTATTGGTTGTTGTTGTGTGGAGCATATTGTTGTTGTAGATTTTGGACATTTTGACTTTTTTAGGACAAGTATGGATGATTCCTATATCCTTCATTGTAAGTGTTTGAGAATAGATTATTTTGTTTATAGGATTGGAATGAATTGACTTGTTCCATGGAAGTATTGCAATATTGTGAAAAATGTCCCAAAAGACCACAATTATCACACACAGATTCATTTTGGCTAGAAGTAGCTGCAACACTCATCGGTTGGCTAGATTGTGAGCCAGAAACTTGAATTTTATCAAGCTTTTGACTAATCATCGACATTTGAGCAGCTAATAACGCAATAGAATCAACCTCATGCTTACCACCTTTCCTTGCAAGACCACGAGGATTGCCATATTGTGAATTATGAATGGCCATTTCCTCGATCAAGTTGTACCCTGCTGTTACCGCTTGGTTCATGAACCTCCCATTAGCTGCAGAGTCGAGAATAGTGCGAGATTCATTGCCTAAACCATTGTAAAATGTTTGGACCAACAACCACTTTTCAAGACCGTGATGGGGGCATAGCCTTTGCAACTCTTTGTACCTTTCCCACGCCTCATGTAATGTTTCATCAACATGTTGCGTGAAATTGGTGATTTGGCTCCTAAGATAAATAGTTCTTTCATAAGGATAACACTTTTTGTAGAATAATGCAAGAGCCCAATCATCCCATGTTGCATTTTCCTCAATATTGAGCCCATTGAACCATAATTTCGCTTTATCCTTCAATGAGAAGGGAAAAAGCATGATACGAATCTGATTTTGCTCAACCCCTTGTTGTTTAATAGTAGCGCAATATTGGAGAAAGTTTGAGATATGTAGACTTGGATCCTCACTTGATGTCCCTCCAAATTGATTGCGCTCAATCATGTTTAGCAAAGCAGGTTTGAGCTCAAAATTTGCTGCTGCAAGAGTTGGCATTCTAGACCCAGTAGGTATTTTAGCAGAACTAGGCTGAGAATAATCCTTCAAAGATCTTTCAGTCGCCATTCTAATAGGAGTAAAAGGAACGAACTCCTCTTCTTCGTGAATGGACGCAGAGTATGAACTAACAGAAGAAAGACCGTCGTCCTCTATTGTTGCTTCAAATTGTTTGGTCAGGTTCTTACGTCTATGAAAAGTTCTTTCTACCTCAGGGTCATATGGAAACAGTTCCCTTTGATTAAAGTTCCTGCGCATAAACAACAAAAACTGCAAACAATTGTGAGAATCGGTCTCAAAGAACAAGGGTTCTTCGAGACAAAAGAAAAATAATCAAAACACAACTAGTAGCAATTCAATATTGCCGTCTCCCCGGCAACGGTGCCAAAATTTGAAGAGGCTATCGCACACCTATTAAAAATACCTAACAACACAAACTATGTAGTAAGTGGAAGCAAGGATCGTATCCACAGAGAGATGGTAATTAAATAGCTACTAATTAAATGTGTCAAGATTGTGAAAAGGGCCTTGGTTGATTATGACTAAGATTAACAACTACTTGGACAATTTAATGGAGAATTAATTAATGACTAAACCTAGGGTAATGGTTCACTTTGGAAGTCAAATGGAATCAAAAAATATCAACCAACAAGTTTCATGATTATACTATCTAGGGTTACAAGTTCTCTCGAATCAGGTCTCCCTTAGAATTATATCCCTCTAGCAGGCTCTCGCAATTTACTAGATTCGCTCCACCTATTATCGTAAGTCTCACACGGTGTTTTTACCTCTCGGCGTTAACAAGACAAGCTCAACGAAATATGGCCATAATTTAATTGAGCAACATAAGTAACAAATAATAGGGAGATAGTAATAATCAATCCACAAAGTTGAGTTCAACCATAAAGATCACATCGAACCATCCAAAGATCCCCAAACCCTAGAAGTGGAATTACTCACAATTCATGTTAACAAACATAATAACAATAACATAGAGGGTTAGAGAAAAATGGATAATGCGGGGTTAAAACACCACTCAACGTTTAAGGAAAAGTAGAAATTAGAAAATAAAACATTATACATAAAAAAGTAACGCGGGGTTTATAGCCCTTGGCCAATTAAACATCTCCGAGGCTTGGGACTCAATCAACATGGGGCTTATTAGTCCCTGACAGAGCAAACATTCCCGAGGCTCGGGACTCGATCAACACGGGGCGTATTAGTCCCTGACAGAGCAAACACCCCCAAGGCATGGAACTCGGTCATTATGAGGCTTATTAGCCCCTAGCCTAACAAAGTCTCCCGAGGCTCGGAACTCGATCATCATGGGGCTTATTAGCCCCTTGCCGAGCAAACACCTTCGAGACTCGGGACCTTGTCAAATAAGGGGCTCATTAGTCCCTGATCAAGCCTTCTTCTGCGAAGACTCTGTCATTCAGTTCCCCTCACCGAGGGACTAAACTTAAGCTAAAAATACGCGAAGCCTGGGTGAATTTCCTCATACCCTCAAAGGCACCTTTTTCGGCACGATCGTTGGTTTGTGACCTTCGAGCAAGCAACCTGACCAGCTTCTTTAGTAAAATTCCTGATCGGTTACACTCAGCCCACTGGGTTCGAGAGTCGCATAACCTAGCCCAGGGAGATGAATATGGTTCCTCTTGACACCTAACCTCCCCCGGGCCTCGGTATAAGTATCAAGCGTGGGGCTAATTGTTCCTACACCTACCCAATCGCTAGGCGCCACGTGGCATCTGGTGGGTCCCACCTGAGCATTTGGGAAGCATGTGGGCCCCACATACCCACATAATAAGGGCACCCTAGAAGGGTAGGTTCGTATAGTGTCAAAAGGTGAGATCTGACACRTGTTGTACTCTRGTCCCACATTGATTAAATGTCGTACTTCCTTATTCCCACATTGAAGGAAGAGCCAAATGCCTCCTCACTTAAACCTATAAAAAGGGAGTTGGTGAGCTCATTCTAGGTATCTAATTCTGAACCCACCAAGTACAGTGTAGTGCTAATTTCTAGCTTGCTTGACCTTCAGTCTWGGAAGTCTCCTTGCTGACTTAAGCATCGGAGGGGCTTTCCTGGGTCAACCCCACTAGTAGAAAAATAGAKAAAAGRTGGAGCTCAAAAGCTGGGGTTTTTTAAATAACCCCAGCTTTTAACCCATCTTAGAGGCTAAAAAATTAGAAAAAACACAAAAGCTAGGGTTTTTTGAGAAAACCCCAGCTTTTGACTATATTAAAAAAAATTAATAAAATAAACCAACGAAATATACATAACGACACTCACTCACTCACTTCTAACCCTCCTTGTCAAAACCCAAGACCAAAATAAAACCCCCAATTCACGCCTAACCCTAATCTCTCTCCTCTGATCTCTCATCACTTCTCTCTCTTCTTTCTCTACTCTTTCACCATTCCCTCTCTTCCTTTTCTTCTTTATTTTTCGTTTTTGATTTAGGATTTTCGCCACCGTCGTTGGTTTTTGGTCATTCATTTTCGCCGTCTTCGCTGCCGCCTCTGTTCTTTCAGATCTATTTGAAGTTTTGGTAAGTTTTTTTAATTTTTATGAAAGAATGGTTATATTTTCGTTTATATTTTTTGAATTCTTATTTTGATTTGGGGAAATCGATTTAGTTATGTTTTTTTCCTTTAAGATTTCTATGTTTTTTTTTACAATTTTCTGATTTTTCATCATCAATTTTCTAGGGTTTTCTGGTTTTTTCCTTCGAATTTTTGGGGGTTTTGTCGATTTTTGGGTTTTCCTTGGTGGATTTTCGATTTTCAGACCTTGGGGGTTTGTCGATTTTTGATTATATTGTGTCAARTGTGAAAGTTCTTCATGTTCAAAGACTGACGATAAAAAAATAACTTTGGGTAACTACAATYAATTGAGATTCTGAAAGATGAAGAAAAGTGTGTGATTTCATTAGCAACTCAAATAATAATCCAATTATTTGAATTTGGCAGGCCATCAAAGTCAACATCTGCCCACCCTCAGTCACATTGTAGGTAACAATTCCAACCCCCTCGAATGTATGTATTTTGTGTTTGATTTGAGTATTGATTTCTACTGTCATTTCTTGAAATTRTTAATCCAATATCTAAGAGAAGCATCCAATAGTATAGTTTGTTGATTGGTGCATATRTTATCTCAATAAGAAAAACAAAAATATAATTTTTGAGTAGCAAATTAGGCTTTTTATGTTTTAATTTTTTTCCTCTGATATTAATGAGTTCATAAATTCTAGTTGCATAAAATTAGTTTTTGTTTTCTAGAATCAGATTTATCAGCATCTTTTGTAGATTGTTTATGTCAAATTCAACTAATCTGACATTTATATGCAAAGGTAATATGCACATTATGGTGGTAGATTCATAAGTTGTATTAGATGACACTATTGTAGCATTGTTGTTGACTTTTTGTAGTATATAATTAAGATTGTTTATATTTGACATTCTTATACTTTTGAGTGAGCATATTTACTTATTTGTTGAATTTCTCGCTCCCTTTAAACTTATATTTAGAGGTTATATAATTACTTTGCGAAATTTCAACCTAAATGATTAGAGTCAAACTCCATTTACCTTTGGTTGTTCGATGTCTTCATTTTTTGTGGGTTTCCCCCCCCCCCAATTCTGCCCTGCTTCCTCTATGATATTGCCTAGTTCAGAAATTCTTTGCACTGGTGATGTATTGTTTTATTGTATGATTTTCCCCCTCATTCTCATGTCATTATARATGATTTTGGCCTCCTAAAGGCCTYGTTGCTACTAATTTTGTGTGTTTAGTGTTTTGATTAGTTTCAGGATCTTTTCAATGCTTTTGGATCGATTTTGGGCTGATTGGGATCACTACAGAGCTTTACGGATGTAGCACGAGCCTTGGATCGAGCGGAATTGGGCTGACATGGAGATCCGAAGCCCAAACCG
>SNQN01000553.1:25418-47353 GCA_008642245.1 Bassia scoparia
AAATAGTAGAAGTCTATTTTAAGATTAAATATAGAATATAAATAGATAATAAAAGATAAGATTCGATCATACCGGCGGATGACGATGCTGCTGAGTGTGGTTATTGGAGATTACGCCGCGCTGTAATCGCAATCTTCATCCTCTTACCTTGATATAATAGGATATAATTCTTAAGGATTATCAACAGAATGTCTTGTGTGTAAAGAGGAGAGCGGCACACGCCTAGCTCAAGATCCTCGAGGCAATAACTCTCCTTTCAATTATTCAGCCCTTAATTATTTTAAACAGTTTTTAATGGGATGAATTTTGAACTTTAATAGTTAACATACCCTAAATATTGAAGCAAATGCCGTGAGCATGTGTGCTAATTCGCTTAACAATTTGTCTAAATATCTGATTGACATTTCTTTCGCTTTTTCATGTGTTGGGTATAGGTTTGCTTAGACATGGCTCTAATGACTATGTCCATACAGCTGTCATCTCACATTTTCTTATAACGGCCCTATAGTTAATTTTGTCGAAATTGTTTCTCGCCACTTAAATGCGGCCTTAAACGTCATTTAAATGCATATTGGTGTTTTATTTTACGACACGCTTTCGCCGTCTGTTTTCAGTGATAGATCGGTTATTAATATGATCGAAAAGTTTGTCATTCTATGTAGTATATCAAATGTGAGCTTTAATGATTCTGAGATAATTACTAATAATTAATAACTGATTAGTTTTACAATGTCTCTGAATTAATCTACTGATTAGAATATGAATACGCATATATTTTAAGTCAATATTATCTTTGTATTTACTGAATAGCAAATGTGGATTTTTCCTTCCTTTTATGTAAAATGTTATCACGATGGAGTTTTCACATGCGATTTTCGATGTTCAGATGTGTTGGAGTTACCATACAAATCATTCTCTACATAATTTTGAGTTTGCTGAGAGTAGTTGGTAGGTACTTCTAATTCTATTAAGTTGGACGTGGAAGCTCACCCGTTCTGTGGCCGTATAGTAATTATCCTTTTCAAGAATAGTATAATAGACTCAGTATTCTTTCAGATTGCGCAAGCATTGAACCGACCTAACTATTTGGTTTTTAGCGACATGATTGAGTCTTCTTAACTTACCCTTCTTGGCTCGAAGAACTGAAAATGTATCTTGAATTGCTTCCATTTACCAATACCATTTGCTTACTTGGTAGTTGCTACGCGGGCCTTCCCAATTAGTTCTTCAGCGTTGAACCCCAGAATTCATACAATATCGCCAGAGAATTGCTACAATCTGCTGATAATGTTGTTTTTATTGCAGCAATATATCACACATAAGATTTTCTCAAGGTTTCATTATTATTCTGTTGGTAACAATCTATGCAAATGGTGCGCTTATGCTTTGAGCTTCTGATCGCTGTTGTTGCAGAAGTGCGGTCTATACGCTACTGGTCGGTGGTGTCGATGGTTGGAAGATGGACCGCCTGGGCTCCTGCCGATCCATGTTTTCCTCTAAATCAAGACTAGCACTAGCTGTTGAACTCACCTCGCCACTTCGGCTGCTAAGCGTCCACGTGATGACACGCTACGCTATCGGATGGACTGGTGTCGGCGTAGATTTCTCTCGATGGCTCGTTTCTGCGTTTTGAAGTCGATGGAGTGATAATAATGTAATACGGTGCGAGTGCGTGATGGTTCGGCAACAACTAATGACTTTACCAGCCTTCGGGGCTTCTCCTCGCATGCTGGGTTATACCCGAGGACTAGTAATGATGGTCACATGATTACGGGCATTCCCATATAATACACGGTGTGAGAAAAGGTGGTTGTCGCTCCAGGTATAGCCATCGAATCTGAGGGGTGGTCTGTAGCCAGCAGTAAATGTATGGTGTTATGCGTAACATGTCCATTATCTACTCCCACTTTGATTTAATGGTTCGCGAGCTTTGCGGCCTCTTTAGTGCATGACGTTTCCCATATTGTCGCGGGCTACTCGTTGTTCTGTAATTTAGCACGCACGTATTATTTGAGACGCCTTAATCTGGTTATTATAGTTCGTAGCGAATGGGCCACTTCGCGCTTGGCTCTATTGGGCCTTGGTTGTGGCCCGTCAATAAGTGGGCTTTGTGCGGTTAACACAACTTAAGGCGAAGTCCCATGGCACCATGCGTATGACTGGCAGTTTAGTTATCATATAAAGATTTACAATACTCTAGGTTCTGAGCGCATAGACAGATTCTCTGTGTCTTTGTTATATAGGGACCAATCCTGGGCAGAGCGATCTGTCTGCCAGCTACAATTCTGTTATAACCAACTGAGGCGGTACATCGCTAAGCACCTCGCTGGGATTATAATGTATTTAGTTATGAACCACTCTAGTGTAATATTGATGAGTCATACCGTATTTCCAAATTCTTTGTTTCCCTTACCCAGGTGCCTAGCTTTGAGTCTCAAATGGCGGTCTACAACGTCTTTAAAATTCGTGTCGTGATCAGGTCCATTGTCGAAAAATAATTCATAGTTAGTGTTATCGAAGATATACTTTCTAATAGCGTCCTATTTGACTCTCTTGGATAGCTCCTGGCATCTCGGTCTAATATGTGAGCGTTTAAATGTGAAAAGCGTGTTACGCTTAGCATAGATGGGTTCCATCGGTTACTTCCCCTTTCTCCATCCACTTCTATGAAATGGGCCGGATGGCGTGTGAGGGTCACGATGAATGCCTCATGTCGGCGTTTGACTCCTTTTACCGCATTTCAACTTCAAATTCTCAAACAGATTGCTTTCTGCAAGAAGTGGGGAAAAGCAACCGCAATAAACAATAAAACTCTCTTCTTGCTACTGTAGCAGCATTTTTCGTGCAGCTAGAGATCAGAACGCGGGTAATGCTCTTCGCGTCCGCTCGCTACGTTTTCCTGCAGTTCATCGCATGCTAGTTCATGTTCTCAGATTAGTGGGCCAGTAGTGAAGCAGTGATGAGCTTGATGAAGAATTGTTTCTATCTCTAGCCCAGCGTTTTTCGTGTCTCCCGCGAGTTAGCCAACTTTGTCTCAGAGGCTGCTTATACGCACTTAAACATGCGCTAATATATGGTTATCTCCTTTCCCTCGATACTTTGCGTGGTTTCTTTGCCATTTGTATATAATTTGGTCGAACATGCAAGTGCGTTGCAGGAGTACATCTTCCAGGTATATGAATAAGTCTGACTTCTTTAAATATGCACCGTGTGTGTCCAATTTAGAAAGGTATCTAGAAGTACGTGTCAGTCTTGATCGCATGTATTTTGTTTTGGTTTTTTCCTTTTTGTCTACTTTGGTGCTCTTTGGCTTCTAGTGGTGGGTTTTTACCTGGATGAGGTAGGAGAATATGTGTCGTGCGTTCTCAGATGGTTCAAGATAGTAGTATTAGAGTGATTCTCAGAACAATCAGAGGGTTAATGCCTGTCCGATGAAGGAACTCTAGTGGAAGATTCACAGCTTTTATGGCGTCTGAGGAATTCAGTTGGAGGTGTGACTTCCAGAATAGTCCTCTGACGTGCATCAACAGGCTAGCAGAGAATCCGTTCCACACCGGGGGATGGAAGGTAATGGTTCCAGCATCCCTAAATAGGCTTCCAAGGATTTCAGGTTCGAATGGGCTGTTGCACAACGGCTTAAAGTAGGATGGTGGACAGGTTTGCATTGCTATCTGGCCAGGAAGATGACAGGCGGAACTGGAGGACAGTGTGGTCCAGGGCACGTGAAAGCCCTAAAGGATGGAGGGGAATTTAGGAGCACCGAGTACTGGATCCTGTCAGCCACATTGTGCAATCTGTGAGATGGGCAGATGTGGAGAGGGGAGGAAAGAAAAATGATGGTCCTGCCATACTGCCTGGACCCTGATTTTTACCGAGGGCTGACGCAAACAGGTTTCGACTCAGGGCTGGTTGAATTGGTCGGTTTTTGGCTCCAGCTTTGGCTATGGTTTGAGGTTCCAATCCTTCCGGATAATTGGCTTTATTCTCTACCAAGGTTCAGAATCGCTGTCTACATTGCACACCTGATGGGGAGTCAGGTTTCCCATTACACCTTCTGGTTGAGCTACTTGAGATGTGGGGCATTAGCTGTCCCAGCTTGCCTAGCGAGTGCAGAGGATTATTAGTTTCATTGGTCTGCACATTCCTGGAGTGGAGATGTTAACCGGTTATTCAGGAATCTGTCTCTGGCTAAGGCATACAGGGGACCAAATCAAGATGGCTGGTACTCTTTGGGTTGGGAAGGTGGAATGATACTACGCGAACTCGTCTATATCCTCTGGTGGATGGTTTAAGAAAGGAAACAAATGCTAGATAGAGATATAGAGGTTCTTTGCATGGAACACTTATATACAGGAGGATGAGTTCACCAGGAAAACAGGTCTTGAGGAGGAAGGCTTCACCCAGCTGTCTCAACTATTGATAGGAGATAGTTCACTTGAGTGGTTTCAAAGCTTTTTGGGGCCAGGTCAAAGGGTAGGAGCCCACCCAATATGGTTGCCCATTTTGACCTGTTGAGGTTGTGAGCTGTTACTGGAGCTGGTGGAATTGAGCAGAAGTGTGTCCAGAAGTAAGTCTTTGCAGCTGAGTCTTTGTAACTTTTTACTTTCCTCTGACTGTAAATATAATGAGGTTGTGTGATGGACGACGTATATAATCAATAATAAAAATATGTTAATAGCAGTTTAGTATACAAATTAAAACAACACAAAGATTAAAATAAAAATTTACATATTTTTTTTTTTTTGTCAAACTGATTTTTGGATCAAATAGCCTAACCATGTGTTCTTATGTTTTGTGCGTGGAAGTTTGGGGACAATTGACTGGTCAGTTCTTGACTTGAGAGGACCCATCTGGATGGCATTTCATCCTGTCTCAAGAGTCTGGTGTCTTGAGGGATTAGATTGTGACCTATGCAACCTGGTGATGAGAGGAAGTTTTGTCAATGGTGAGGAGCAAACCTACTGATCCTTGGACCTCAGAGAATTTTTGAACAAACCACCAATATAATAGACTTTACGCGTCCTCAGGAGCAGGAGTCGCACAACAGGACATACGGATCAATACGATACGCATCAAGACAGAGAGAGATAAAAGAGAGAAGAGAAGCAAAGGGCTGGACATCTCCAGCAACCACTCAATACAGGCTGAAAGGAGACTTAGACTCCTCTTCCCTGCGGAGTGGAGGGGAGTCTTCATTGGTTTCAGCCTCAGGTCTAGAGAGAGATAAAGAGATAGCCTGATAAAAATAGGAACCCTCCGAAGTAATCTCCCACCCCTGAGGAGATCTCTCACAATTGGAAGGGGGGAGGATTGTATCAGGGGTGGTGTGTCTATGGTAGTAAACTCCACGACTCGCTACGTCCGGTCCACGTCAAAGGATCAGAGTATTATAGGTACGACATTCCCTCTGGTGACAAGGGTAAGAGGAAGGATTGAACGAGGTGGTGTCGTCGAGAGTGATGAGGAGGAAGAGGCCAGAAGAGGAAACACAGGAAGATATAAGAGATACACACAGAGCTCTGATGACTCAATAGGATCTAGAAAAGAGAGATATAGGTGGTGGTGCTGCAATAAAAGAACAGCTGGATAGGCTCCTTTACCACGTATTTCTCCATCTGAACAGAAGCAAGCCATGGGCATCACCCTCTCATCCCTGCGACTTCAGCCTTTCCTTTAATTCTTACCTTTTCAGCATTCCTACTTCAGTATCAAGAGCAGCAACTATTTCGCAAACAACAATACTTTCAGCAAAAACAACACCTTCGAATATATATATATAGCAAACAGAGCTACCACCGCACAGCCGAACAGCAACTTGCTGTCAACTTCATCAGCATGGTCCACTATTAAGCTTTCCTCATCAGGGCTCACTATGGTGGTGTCATGGTCCTTATGAGTAAATCTGCTTTTGAGAGGGCCAGGACTTAACCCCACGAGGGCTTTCTGCACAATTGAGGAGAGCTGGTTGCAGGAACCAGAGATATAGATGCAGTCTCTATGAATGCCATATGGATGATGTAGGGTGGCAACCACTCTTCGAATATACCATGGATTTAGGTAGCATATGTTCTCCTTTGAGTCATTCTTTTTGTCTTTATAATATAATCATTTGCACTGCTCATCTTACTTACACCTGAGAATTGTTTTTATGCAGCTGCAAATATGGGCTTCACTTCACTGAGCTATGAGGCTTGCTACCTTAAAGATTGCTCCTGGCATTTCAGACAGGAAATAAAGAGACTTGAGGGCAGGCAGCTGGCCTAGAACAGGATTATAGCAGGCATGAGGAGGGCTCTCATGCAGAGGTGGAGAGAGTGCATGTGGATAAAGGCTGCTCAGGAGCATCTCCAGCTGGTGGTGAGAAGAAGACCTGGTTGAAAGCAGGGAACAGGGCAGAGGACAAGGAGTTGGCTGAACAGGAGCCTACACAGCTTGCCTGTGATGTGACCTTTAGGGAACAAAAGATCGTGAGCTTAATGAGGCAAGAAACTCTGGAGAACTCCCTGTCTTGGAAAGAGCTACCTAAAGGGGATGGACATGCTGGTGAAGAACTTTGAACGAAGAGTTGAGCTACAATTGAGGAATGAGAAGCTAAGATCAGGATGGATTCACCAAACCACAATTCTACTATTACTGGTTGGTTAGCTTCAGGGTGTGCCAGAGCATGTGATCCTAACCTGGACTGGTCAAAGTTGAGGACGCTCTGGAAAGCTGGGTGTCGGTGAGATTAGCCCCCTGGTGAAGTGTTTACACCAGTAAATTGGTGACTTTCTTTCAACCAGTCTGAGGAATAGTATGAGTCCAAACAGAGGCATGGTAATGTGGAAGTCGCACTGGAAAGGTATTAAAAAATAATTATTTAACTAATAACACAGCCTGCTGAATATTATATACCACAAGGGTGTAATGTGCTCAGGTGATGCATTAATGACCCATGCCTTCAGAACAGAACCGAGCAGATGATTGGGTAGTCTCTGAGCTTGCAGGAGAGTCCCTTCCACCAGACGAGATAACCAGGAAAGGTCAGTTGTGGTGGATGCGTGGAATGAAAAGAGGTAGAGCAGTGTGGCATATGAGGGGACTTGTCTAAATGGCTGTCCATTGGAGATGACCAGGGAGCATTCACCAGAGGAGAGAGAGTGCAGGTGAACTTGAAAAAGATTGGTGGATGAGCTGAGGAGTCCCAGCTAGAATGCTCCTGACTTAGGACTATCGGGTGGTACCTGGTGGAATGGAGGTTCATCCAGTGGAAGCTCTCCTGATATGGCTCCTTGATTATGCTGCGCATTGCTTCTGGCCTCTCTTCTGCTTTTGCTTTTTAAATCAAAACATTTAATTTTGCTTTGAAATCATTGGACTTTGTTATTTTGAACAATTTAACTTATAAGCTTGCTATTTTTTGTGAGAACAACATGAGTACTAGGCCCATGAAGGAGCCTCTTTTTTGGAGATAAGCCAGCGACCACCATTTTGTAACAATTTGCCCTAAAGGGCAGTACTGCTTCCATAGTTTTGGTATGACTTTACTATGATTGCTTTAATGTTCACTTAGTTGCCATAGACTCAAAATTCATAAATTTGGTAATTACTGTGTTATTAACAATAGATAGGAAATTTTTTGACAGGTGAGATACAGGGGTACTAAGTTGTCCCCCGACATAGTACTTGTATGAATTAAATGATGGATAAATTCAAGAAGTCATCTGGTTGTCCTAAATTTCTAGAAAAAGCAAAAATATTTGTCAATAGTTGATAATTTTTAATGGTTAAAAAAATGTTTGCAAAAAAAAAAAATGCATATTTTTTAGTTTAATCCTTACAAGGGGTACTACTTTCCCCCAAAGACTTAATATGATTAAATTATTTAGATATAATTATAACCATATAAGTTTGTTTGGGATTACTAGCTATAGACAACCATTAAATATTATGCAAAGTTACTGGAAAGGAAATGGATTCCATTATATATTTTTGCAATGAACAAACAAAAAGACATAATCTAATGAGTACACATTTATGCTGTTTTTATCACATGCAGGGCATTACCAGGTGGATAAACTACCTGGCACTTTTATGAATTAAACGGGTTTAACTTAGATGACATAGTTGCTAAACCTTATCTATAAAGAGGTTAGGGTTTTGATCTAGATGGTCTTCCCAATCTGGTACCTGACTCTGCTAAGAAGAGCAGGGTTTTTACCCAGGTGGCTCTTCACAGCCTGGTACTTAGCTCTCTAGTAAGAGTAGGGTTTTTTACAGGTGGTTCTTCTTCACAAAGACTGGATACCCTAGCTCTTTAGTAGAGTAGGATTTTTTAAAGGTAGCTCTTCACCAGCTGGTTACCACTAGCTTTAAAAGTAGATAGGATTTTTACAGGTAGCTCTTCACCAGCCTGGTACTAGCTCTTTAGTAAGAGAGGAATTTATACAGGTGCTCTTCCCAGCTGGTACAACATAGCTCTTTCAGTAAGAGTTAGGATTTTTTTAATGTTTCTTCTCGAGAGGGAAATATTTTACATCCTAAAGAACATATTTACACAAAATTATACTTTCTAGAAGCATTTATTACCAGGGAGCAAAAATGCATCCTTATATATATTATATATGTACATTGTTTCAATGGTTTTTTTTCACCTATTTAATCAAATGGTGCCTATGTATTACAAGATTTGTGAGTCTCTAAAGCATAAATACCTCTTACTGATCTGAATTCCATATACTTGGCAATCAGTGCTCTAGCTCATTAGTTATCAGTTCCAGGCATGCTTTGGAAATGAATTTGTGGATTAAGGTCCCTCCAAGTAGCCGAAGCTTGCCATGATATTCCTGTTTGAACTGCTGCTGACTATTCTAGGACCAGATCACCTACTGTTATGAGGTCGTTGCCTGACTCGTACCTGTTGTAATATTGGCTATCCCAAATCCCTTTTGCATAAAGTGCAGCATGGGGTCTGGTTGCTGGTCATTTCTCATTCTTCCACCAGTGGGCATTCTGACAAGACTTGCTCGTTTTGAGGCTAGGCTATATTGGGAGAGTCTGAGAGATGTTTGGAGTCGACTTCAATAGGAATCAGAGCCTCCTGTTCCATATACCAGGGTATAAAATAGGTGAAATGAACGGGATCTTTATCACACCTGTGACGTATCTTAGCTGACAGACGTACCTCAGAGACATATATAAAACGCGCGCGACATCACGCGCATCTTCATCCAGGCTTATTCTTTAGACATATCGGATCTGCTCAATTGTTTGCTGCTCTGCAACCCATTTGTTGTGGGTGACAGACTGCTGAAAATGCTACTTTGATCTTGGAATGGGCTAACCAGCTTAAGATAATTAATGCAAACTGTGCCATGATCAAACACCAAGGCACACGGTTACATATCTGGTAGCACATTCTGCCATAATTTCTAATCCTTTTCAGAGATGTTTGGATAAGCCTCAGCTTCAATCCACTACTAAAATAGTTCAAGGCAGCTACAATAACCAGCCTTTTTCCACTTGGGCTCTTGGGAAAAGGCCACCAGGATGTTCAACTCCCATTGTGCAACATGGTATTGGATAAGGATGGGAGCATCATTTGCTGGCTGGTTGATGGATGAGAAACCTTTGACACTTATCACACTCGGTTCACTTTTGACATTCGCAGTAATGGTTGGCCAGTAATAGCAAACGAAGGCTTTGTTGAACACAGGGCTTGTTCCTATGATGGCCACAATATTGCCTTCATGAATTTCTGAGGATGTAACCCTCTCCCTTCACAGTAATCAACACATTAAGAAGAGGTTGTGAGGTGTGTGATCTCCCTGTACATTCACCACTGGATATCATGGTGTACCTCTTTGAGCAGCCAACTTGAGCTTTCTGGCAATGTGTTTTTCTCAGGTGGCACTCCATTTTGTTTTGTAATGCTATGATATTGCATCCATGGTGGTGGAGGTCCCCTTGAAGACGTACATAGGATTACATCTCGATACTCCTTTTAGGAGCACTTACACTAAAAACATGACCTGGTCAGAATTTTGGAAGGTGGTGTTCGCACGGGGGCTAGCATGCATCTGCAGGATATTTTCCTCTCTTGGGATTAGACGGATTCAATGATTGAAAGCTTCGCGAAGCCAGCTCTTTAATCTTGGTGCATAGGCTGCATGAATAGCTTCTGATAATTACTCCCCCGTTTTGCAACTAGGATGCCGCTAGTGGCGCAAGTAGACAGGCGAGTTGTAAGCCTGCTATGGGAAGCTCATATCTGCTTCATTATTTGTGGCTTGAAATTGAACTTTAGTGCATATCATTACAATCTTCTCTGGTGAAGCAATACAACCAGCCCAGATAGCTCCATCAGTTGATGAACCAATTATTTACAGAGTAAACCATCAAGGGGCTCCACTTGTAACAAGAGTCTCTTCATTATGAACATTTGCTAAGAAATCAGCATGCTTGTGCTTTTATGGTTTTTTTTTTGTACTCGGCTGAAACTGACTTCCAAACCAGTCAGCTCAATGCCCAATTGGTCATCTACCAGACTTTTCAATTTTTCAAGAGATTTCTCAGGGGAAGTCAGTTAGAACTACAATGGATGAGCAATTAAAGTAATGGGCTCATCTTTTAGCTGTATAAATGACTGCATAGGCCGCTTTTCAATCATGGGAGATAATGGTTTCTGCTCTGTTATGCATGCACTCACAAAGTAGCACAGGTTGTTGTACTATGGCTGTTCTTTTAATAAGATGCACTCAGCTGTTTGGCTAACATGCAATATACAGGAATAAGGTCTCACCTGGCTGTGGTCTAGCCAGGGTTAGGCGTTTCCGTCAGGATGATCTTTTAAGCTGTGAAGGCTTACTTTTGCTCTGTTCCCAATTTGAACTCCTTGTTATCTTTAGAATTCTTGAAAATGGTTGGGCTTCTCAGATGATGGCATGAATCTGGATGTGTGCATTCTTGCTGTTTAGTCTCTGTATATCTTTGATGCTCCTCGGTTCTGGCAAGTCTCTGCTGCATATCATTTATCCAGGGTTAAGCATCATTCCTCTCTGACTCATAGAATCCAGATTTACCAGACTTAACACAAGACAATTTCTTTGGGTTAAGATTTGACCTGGATTTGTCAAATTCGCCAAATTGTTTCTGCAAGGTCTTCAGCATGATTTCTGGATTGGACACTTTTGAATAATGCATCATCAACTATACCTCCAGATTCTGCTCTTTGAGTCTCAAAGCTGGTCATCAATCAACGTTGGTGGGTGGACCCAGACGTTCTTTGAGGTCCCAAAGGGCATCATGATGTAAGTTATAGACACACAGCTGGTGATGATGCTGTCTTCTGTTTGTCTGGTGGATATGTAGTTTGGTGATATCCTGAAAACGCATACATGAAGAGAGCCTGGGTGACACTGGTTGAATCATACACGTTGATCATCGGGCATGAGGGTAGCAGTCTTTTGGGCGGCTTTGTTAAGTTGTGAAATCACATTCTCCAGGTGGCATTTGGTTTTTGACCATCACACATTTGCCACCACGTGCCGGATAGTGGCCAACTCCACAAACCCTAGCATATATACAATTTTTGACCCTATGCCTTCAATGGTTGATTCTTCTCATGGAGTGTCTCTTCTTCTGCTTTACAGCTTTGTGGAGTCAGAGAGAGTGGTTGCGATATTACGAAATAATCAGGATCCAGAGAGAGATGGTGCGTTATCTGCGAGTAAGCAACACATTTTCTCATGAGCCTGAGCAATTTGCTAGATTTAATACCCTTTCTGAGTCCCCAAGTTGAGCTAATCGGACATGTCTATAGTTTCTTTAACCAGGGGATGATTGTGCTGGTCGACTGGTTGTGGCAAGGGCACCCTGTCTAATTCAATCTGTGGTCCCACGTAGAAACTGTGCTGATTCTTGAGAATAGAGTTGCTTCTGATTCTGTGACCTGGATCACTCTCTCTTTTTAATTGCTGGTGGGCTGGATGTAGCTCAACCCTTTCTCTACGTGCCTCCGAAGCTTGTCTGAGTCTCTTTCCTTGATGATTTCACCAGTGGCGAGTTTGACAAATGGACCTGGTGCTTCTTGAGAACTTCAACACTGCAACTTTGCAAGTCTGATACATATTAAGATAGATTGATAAGGTAGATTGCTTAACTTAAAGGCCCCATGATGTTCTTCCCATAATAATGTTAAGGGGTGAATAGCTTTACCACTGGGACCTGACATAAAGTTTTCCCATAACTCTCTCCCAAGGTGATGGCAAATTATTTCACCATTTAGGGAGAATTGAGTTTCGAATCTGTTATTGGTCCTGATGTGGGCTTCCAATAATTGGTATCCCTGTAGCACATTTTTTGGGTAAATGATAATAAGTCCATTTACAAGGTACCCATAATAGGACTTTATGGACTAGGTGATTGCACTTTGGATGAACATATCAAGCGGGATATTATGGGGACTTGGCCAGACCTCCAGTCTTAATGAGTCAGAGCTAATTTCAAGGATATCTACATTCAGACTGATAGAGATTGGAACACTGCTGTTCTGACCTTATTTTTCAGCTGCTTTCTTGGAGGCTGGTGGGCAAAGATGACAGAATTTTATTGATTGCCTCACTGGGCTGGTATCTCCTTGGATTGCTCTGTTCTGTCTTCCTTTTGGTCCTGGGTCGTTTCCATCCTCTTGATCTTTGGCAAATTTTGTACTGAGCAAAGAATCGCCTTTCTGATTGGTCTTCAATGTTTTCTTCAGCTGAACACAATTTGTGGGAAATGGACAGGACACTCGTGGAATCAAAGTATTTGTTTAGTGGTCTTTCAGCTTGACTTTTGGGAGGTTTGATCCTTTTCCTCTCCCTTTGGGTTGTATATATTACTAGTCCTGTTGTGTTGAGGGTGGGTAAAACTTTCGAAAATAAGGTGGGTGGTGCTGATGGCTTTTCCCTTTTTCTTGTTCCTCCCTCTTTTCTTTCTGGATTTTTTTGGCAGTAGCTGGTGAATTTTTTTTCCTCCTTTTTCGAAGCTGAGTTCCCTGGTGCCGTGGTCTTGTTGATTCCTCCAGGGTGATATACTCATTGAGATTCGCATTGCTGGGCCAGGGTGATCAACTTTTGACTTCGGTGAGGTGGTCTAGAATGAGGCCTGGTCTGAGAATATGCAGCATGATTACAATCAGGTTTGATCTGGAGACATTATGGCTACTTATTAACCTGGTAAGATATCAACGCAGACTTTCATCATTTACCTGCTTATTCTGACTAAGTTCACTGAAGCTTTTTCCTCTCCTTCTATCAACTTATGAAATGATTTCTGAACTGATTCGCCGAGGTTAGCAAACTATGGTACACTACCTGTGGTGGATATTTCTAACAGGCCTGTTTGCAATTCTGTAAGGTGGTAGGAAAATACTTGCACCAGGTTGAATCTGTGAATTTCACGTTCGCAGGTAAACTGTGTCTCATAAAGGGCAATGTTTCAGGATTCAGTACGTACATAAATTTGATGTGGCTGGCATTTTAACTTTTGTGGACCGGGCTTCAATTTCTGCTAAGTGGTGATGAGGAAGGATATTACTGATCTCAGTGCTTGGCATGCACTAGTAGCTTGACAGAGGGAAACAACAGTTGCAGGTTGACCACTTGTATGCGGATTGGTTCTCACAACTTTGAAAAGTGAGAGTCGTTTCCAAAGCCTGTCATGAACTGACCGCCCAGCTGGTGATGCCAGGTCTGGTGTCTGTGACGTATAATCCCATGCGGATTCTGCTTGTGATCCATGCCTGAACGTTGCTGACGGTCTTCGTGGAAGGGATGCGTATCTCACTCAGGTCATATTACAGTTTCATCTGGCAGGCTTCATCGATGGTGAGGTTACCTTAAGTGGATTGAGGAGGAAGGATGTGGTGGCGAGTAATTTAGTGCCTTCTGACTGTGTGGTCGTGGTGGTCTGTCAGCAGCATCTACCTGGTATGGTAACTCTGGCCGGCGGCTTGGTGTGGGCTAGTTTGGACCATAAAGTATTACTTTGAGTGGTTCCATCCAAGTGTTTTCCACCATAACTGAGGATGCAGACTGCACGTCTTAAGACATTTCTCGCTGCTCCACCTGGTCTGGGCTTCGGTGGATCGGTACCTGTGTTTCAGAGGGAGGAGGTTCTTGTTGATAAGTTCACCTGGTCAAACGACCCAGTATTACTGTTCCGTCGGACTTTGTGATGGGTTAGTGATGAGAGGTGGTGGCATTGACCGGCTTTCCGGTGTTTGCTGACTGGTAGTTGAGGAGCGGCTTTCTTGCTGTGGAAGAGACTCCTCTGGCTTTCTATGGTCACTCCCGTCACCTCGCTCATCATTGGTTGGATGATCAATGGTTCTCTTCACTCTAATATGTTGAAACTACGACTCCTTCTAGGCAAATTGTTTGGTAAAATGTGGTACTGACGTGACGTGGAGTGGCCAACGAGCGGTGTTGGTGAAAGAATGGACTGGTTGCAATCTTGTTCTACAAACCAGTTGAAATAACCTGGGGCGACCAGTGCAACGCGCTTCGATGGCGGTGTCAGTATTTACCAGGTAATATATATTAGAGAGAGATTTAATGTGGTGGTGTGTGTTTCGAATGAACTTCCGCCTTTGGGGGTTCCGCTGCTTTTATACCGAGACTTGCTGGTTCAAGGCTTCTCAAATGTGACAAGTGGAGTACGATATATCCAGGGTAGGTGTCATGCATATATCAACTTTTGATTATGGGTTGGTAGGCTTTGTCTCCCTTTGATGGGCCTACTGGATCAGCTTAGCACGAATTGGGCTTATTTGGACTTAGTTGGTACATGGGCCCTGGTGGCTTTTGGCTGGTGGCTCAAATGGGTACACGAATTTCCGATCATGTTGACATATATGCACTTGATTAGTTCAAATAAATTTCATAAGTTTTAATTTTAGATAAGGACACACCTAATTATACATAAAAATATATATTTTTTTGTATAAACTAATAATTTTTTTTTTTGATGCGTTATCCACAAACCAATTGTATAACAAGAGTTACGTAGGGTGAGGTATATTTACAAGGGAAGAGGGTAGAGAATTCGAACTCTGACAATGGATTCAAAGTAGGGTTAAGATCACCACTCCGAGCCACTCAACTTATAATAATCTGGATTGTAAGAAGTCCGTTTTACAACGAAATCAAAGTCCACTTTTTCCATGTGAACTTCCCAATATACCCTTACCTCGAAATCATGCCCCTCCTATATTCATCCACAGCTTGCATTCTCCTCCACAGGCCACTTCTCTCGCCAGCATTGCTCCTCCGTAACAGACCACACGCTACACTGTACAGAGCCACAACCCATCCAACTTACATTTTAAAAAGAATAACACTACATTACCACACAAGGCACACCCACACCACTCGAACCACCTAGCTTTATGATGGGCACCTTAACCCACACCACAGCCCACACCACCAGGCAGCCACCAAACCACACACCTCTTTATATACGCATTTTATTTTTTAAAAAAATATATATTATAAGGGAGTGGCGCTATGGTTGCTGTGTGGGGAACGTGGCAGTCTGGTTGGCCGCTAGCCAGTTCGCCACTCCCTATATTTTTTTTTTTGTTACTTAACACCACAGCTTGGTAGCGGCCACGGCGCCACTCCCTCTATATATTTTTTTTTAAAAAAAAAAGATGATGTGTGTTTAGAGGGCAAGGTGGTGTGGGTTTGGGGTGGCTGTCCTGGGTGGTGTGGGTTTGGGGTGGTGTCCTGGTGGTGCGGGCTGGTGGTGTGGGGTTTGGGGTGGCCGCTTGGTTGGTGGTATGATATTAGGGGCAGGTATACGCAGAAGTTTTCGCAGAACAAACGGATTTGATTCAGTAAACGGACTTTTGAATAGTAAATCCTCTAAAAACATCTTAGCAGTCGTTGTCAGTTTACTTGTAATTCGTGCAGTTACCTTCAAATCTCAGTTATACATATGCACGTTGGTTTCGAGTTATAAAGAAGGATGAGTTGAAAGTAGTGTGTTTAAAAATCATAAAGATTGCTATTTTTCGCGTGTTTAAACATTTTAAGTCAATATAACAGTTGGACAACTTATTCATTTATTCTAAGCTGCAAAAGTCATGTGCACTTTACTTCTTTTTTTCTCAACTGTACTACCTAATTACAATGCATGCAAAAAAAACTTACAGAATGTATGTGATTTTTTATTCATTCATTGTCTTAGTTATTCATTGGCTTTCACCACGCATCATCATCGTGCATATTTGGCAAGCTTCAAGCCATTTGCTGATGTATTTGTTGGATAGTAAGATGACAATTAATAATCCAAACATGAGGAAATAAAAAAATAAGTATGATATTAAATAGTAAAGTGTATGTGTTGTACACTAATGTTTCTTTTGCTTGTGGTTCAGATCTCATCAATCATCAATTCTATTGTAGTTTTTGCATGCAATATGCAAACCAAACAACATGACGATATGAATTTCTTTTTAAATGGCTATTTTTAATTATTTGTAGAGTAGTAGATATGTAATAGGATAACAATTGCGTGGTCATTTGGGAAGAGGAAAAAAACGAGTAAAATCAAAATAATAGTATTTTGTCGTAAATTTATGGTAGATTATGGATTGTATTCTTATATATTAACAGTGATGTGAACCTTGTCTTGTGTTTTGCTAATGTATGTAGCAAAAGGTTTTATATGTATAATAATGAAGTATTGAGCTTCAATCAATCAATTTTTAATACTTCGTATTGAGTTTCAATCATTTATGGGTATGAGGCCTTACGTCTTCACTCTTGGGAATGAATCTACAATCATTTTTAAGCTATCCAAACTCCGACCATAACAATATAGGTAAATATACCCTTCGGTCGTTGCACTTAATTTTGAAACGCTTTCGAGAGATAATTGGTAAATTTTAGTGTCATTAATTATGTGTAAAGGAAAAAAACATTCTACCTATGAGCATCTGTTAATAGTGATTAAGTGAGCAAAATCATTATAAAATAGTAATTGAAGTTCTATCAATATTCACATCATTAAGATTCTTTTAAGTCGGACCGTTGTAGTCGATAAATAAATTGTCAGCATCATTTCAAGATGCATGTCATCGATTCGTTCTGTTCCTAAATATAAATATTAAAAAGGAAGTCAGAAGAAGTGTTGTTTTTATCAAGTATTCTTGGACTTATGTTATGTTTTCGGTTCCCTACCATCACACAATTCGAATTTGCTAAAGCTTCATCTCATAATGTCGTACAATATTTCCAACGTTTATTTTACCTTAGCTGAGAGACTATATAGTAACGTTTTTTTCGAGATTTTAGCGATTATGGATTATGATTAATATATGCAAGAATAAATAATATAATAATAAGTAAGTCGACGACGATTAAGTTAGAAGATATACGGTTATTGTGTCGATCTCTCAGCTCTTGTGGGACGTTATATTTATAGTGAAATTTTGGTGTTACTTAGTTGGTTAAGCGTGCCACTCTCGATTCAAGAGAATTAAGACACAGTAGATAGAGGAGAAAAAACAAGAGAATACAGTGTTGATTTATTAATTCCGGTGACTGTAAATATCTTTATAGTGTCGGTGCATAGTGTTTTTAATGAGTTGTATCCGAGTGCTACCCGATGTTATCTTGATTATTCTATGAATATAATATATATTGGCCATTTAATTAGTCGGTCAATTTAAGAGAGTGATGTTTCAGTTTGATGAATTTCTTATTTGATAAGGAACGAATTTGCATTCACTTGCATATATTGTTATAGGTTTGTCGATGACATCACCGAATTATGGAAAACGGCTAAGATACTCTGCCGTAAGTTACTCTCAAGTAGTATGTGTGGTTTTAATATGGTGTGAGTTCAAGTTAGCCCGCTCGGTAGATAGAAATGAAATATCCGTATTAATTTAATATCCAGTAAGTTGATGGATCAGGACCTGGTTGCTTAATATGTGTTAGTTCGCCCTCTGTCGGCTCTCACTATAGAGAGATAGGGGGAGATATTCTGAGAGTGAGAGATATAAGACTAGGAAGTTGTTTGGCTTTTGATAGTGAGTACTCGGCTGTGGGTAGTGATATATTTTTAGATGTTCAGTGGAATAGCTAGAGGCATTCAATAGTCAGTGTTCATGGGGTAACGTTAAGTCGATTATGAGTAATTTAAGTATGTAGATCTAGTTTGGATTGTGATAATCAGAAGATATGGAATTAATTGGCGATTGGTACAACTTGCAAAGACAGGGTTTTTTTTTGAACTCTTTAGAGTACTAATTAGTTACTAATTTGTATATATTTATATCAAATGTTTTTTTTTTTCACATTTACCTTATGTTAACTTAGTTAAATTATTATCTTCGTTTGAAACCAATGAAATTCTCTTAACGTATGGCTAATAGCTGTATGTTTTCGGGTTTTTTTTAACATTTGACAACAAAGCTCAGTTTAATTTGCAGTGTTAATCTATTACTCAATACTCCCTCAATTTTTTCTAGTTGTATGACACTTTGACCCAAACTGTCCAATTAAAAAATTCTCAAATAGAATTATTTTTTTATGACTTTAATTCATCTCCATAATAAGTATATAATAATAAAAGAATTTGCAAAATAAGGAGTTAAGTTCATAATGATGATAGAAATTATGAAACAGTGAAATTGGTTGGTATACATCCTAGTAACCTATCTCAACATAACGGAGAAAAACTTAGTGGAAGGTATTTTCCTTTGACTCATAAAAATCCATTTTTTAATTTCTTGTTTTTATTATATATTATCTTATTATTATTCTATAATAATTAATTAATAATTAATTAATGAATGAATAACTCCACATTCCCAGTGTATAGTAATACAACCAATTGCCGCAGCATTTTTTCAAACGGACAAACATTAAGTACTTTCCCATTATTACTCTCTCCACTTTCCGCATTAACCACTTTCTCCTAAATTCTTATATTAACTCCCTCTTACTTTCTTTCCTCATTTCAACTCTTCACTCTTCATCACAATACAATGCCTTCTTCCCTCGTTTACACTCTTCCTCCTCTCATCCTCCTACCTCTTCCGCCTCGCCTCGCGGTAAGTTTTTATTCAATACGCTTTTTTTATTATTAATGTCGACTACACATTCAGTTCGGACATCCATCTTTGAACTTTTTCTTATAGGTGTATGGTCCGAGCTAGTGTGTATATTTCTAATTTAGTGTATGGTCAGTAGTTATTTTTTTACGTGCATATAAAAAATTTGACTATAGTTTTGTATGGTCGCGACTAGGGTGGTGTACCATAGGTCGAGGGACCATACAATATTTTTTTTACGTGTGTATGGTTCGTAATATTAAATATTTTTCTTCACTGTTTAGAGGGGAAAAGTTGGGATTATTATGGAAGATAGCGGACAACTGCGACGGACAGGTGGTGACTCCTCAAGAGAAGGATAACGTATCAAGCTCTACGAAACGCCTCCGACGTATCAACAGCTCAAGACGGGGAATCTCCTCACGGTGGCCCCTACCGGCGAGAACTCACGCGGCAGCAGGCAGCCAATTCATTCCCGACAGTGGGTCCAACCAGTATCCTGCGAACACCCGGGTTTCGAACATATCGCCGTGGCAGTCGAAACGAAGCCATTGACGACTGAAGTGGACGTCCTACCTGGCCGCATGTCGAACTTGTACGAGAGTCGAAGAAACACTCGCTGGAGAAAAATTCAAGCTTTCGTGCCATTTCGTTTTCGGCGCTCAGAATCGTACCGTCGTCACCGGGTCGTTCATGCGGATCTTATGGACTGTTTGTTAAGCATGTTGAGTTTTGAGAGAGTTTGTTAAGCCCATGTTGGAGTTTCTGAGGAAGAGCGGGTCGTATTTGATGGTTAATGCGTACCCGTTTTTCGCTTATTCGGATAATTCGGATCAGATATCGTTGGATTATGCCCTGTTTAAGCCCAATGATGGTGTTGTGGACTCTGGTAATGGGCTTAAGTACAGTAGCCTCTTTGAGGCCCAATTGGATGCTGTTTATGCTGCTATGGCTGCCCTTAAGTACAACGACCTCAAAATTGTTGTCACTGAAACTGGTATTTTCCTTCAACAATTTTTTTTTATTTTCCGCTTTTTTTTTTTTGTCAAAATATAACGTATAAAGATCACGAATTTAATTGGTTAAAGTTTTGAATTAATATGTTGACAACGCTTACAACTACATACGTTAAAATAAAGTTGTTAATCATGTGATCCAAAGAGCCTCGAATTGTGCAACTTTTTTTAAATATATTTTGTTTGGCATGTTTGTATGGTTAGGTGTAACTACATTGGTAATTGTAGTATTACTAGTTACTAGCTAAATGAAGGAACAAGTAATGTACTTATTTATATGCAAAAAATAAATTACATTAATTTATTTTTTAATAGTGTTTTTGATGAATTTGGGTCTAAAAATTGTTGAGTTTAGTTGATTAAAGTKTTCAGTCAATCCATTCACATAGTTTACTACTACATATGCCAAAATAAACTAATTTGCAAAAGTTGATGATCATGTGATTATATAGCTTCAAAATGTGAACTTTTTTTTTAATTTGTTTGTTTGTTTGTTTTGTTAAGAATGTTTGCATAGTTGGGTGTAACAACATTGGTAATTGTAGCATTACTAGTATTAAGCTAAATGAACAAGTACTAATCATATAAGAAAATAATTAATATATTTAATTATGATTTAATTATTTATTTTTGATGAAATTGTTTGTGTATTTTGAAGGTTGGCCATCACAAGGAGATGAAAAAGAAGTTGGAGCGAGCAGCCCAAACGCAGCAGCCTACAACGGGAACTTAGTCAAAAGAGTCTTAACTGGTGGTGGGACCCCCTTGAGGCCCAATGACCCACTGGATGTTTACTTGTTTGCTTTGTTCAATGAGAACCAAAAGCCCGGCCCAACAAGCGAGAGGAACTATGGGCTTTTTTACCCGACCGAGAAAAAAGTCTACGAGATCCCTCTCTCCGCYGCCCAAGTGTCCGGGTGGGTCGCCCCGGCTTCCGCTAACAACGGCAGCAAGGTGGTGGTTCCCAAGGCCGGGGACAGCTGGTGTGTTGCTAATGAGAATGCTGGGGCCAAGAAGTTGCAGGCTGGGCTTGATTGGGCCTGTGGTGAGGGCAAAGCGGATTGTGGCCAGATCCAGCCCGGCGCCACGTGTTACAACCCCGAGTCCATTGTGGCACATGCTTCCTATGCTTTCAACAGTTACTATCAAATGAAGACACGTGCGGCCGGTACGTGCGATTTTGGTGGAGCTGCTCATGTTGTCACCCAACCTCCTAGTAAGTCTTATTTATAACCTTATTTACTATAATTAAACTGATTAACACGTAATTTTTAGACATGCATTTCTTTAATGACTCGTTTTATTGCACCGTTTATTCTTAGTTTTGATTATTTGTTTGCAAATGCAGATTTTGGAAGTTGCAAGTTTCCTACGGGCAATTGAAGAGAAGCAAGGAAAGAAATGGATCATACCATTTTTCATGATATGGAGTAGAATTAGGTTCTTAGTTCACTAGTATATATAGTACTATTGAATTAGTTATCATATTTTATGCATGATTTATTTTAGAGTTGATATTAGTATATTATTCTTTTACTTTTGTAGGTAATTCTTTCGTTCCTAGTATTATTATATCTATATAATTATATATTGTGGACATGGCTATTTATGGATTTCATGGTATATACAAGTATTTATGAGTTTTCTTTCTTCGGAGTATTTATGTTCCAAAATTTACGCATTCTTTACTTGTTCAATTTATTATGTTCCAAAATTTACGCATTCTTTACTTGTTCAATTTATTATATAAAGTGCTTGAAAGGTGAGACTTTGAAGGATAAATGAAATTGAAAATTAATGAGCAAAGAAGAGTTTCTAGCTCAAGTACTACC
>SNQN01000553.1:47883-62114 GCA_008642245.1 Bassia scoparia
GTTATACAAACAAAGTTGTTAAAATCATGATTGTAATTTGAATCGGAACATACCTATAAAATCGGATCACGACTACTCTACAAGCCACCCATCCCAAACACTGCTTTTAACTCAAAATCTGACGRCGGTTCTCAATTTGCACACCTCAATCTACTRCGTATCATTTTCAAASCGCAATRCGGATTGTGCATTCTTGAAGCTCTAGCCCATTATTAAAGTTGCACTTAAAGGTGATCAATATTAGCCCAATTTGCCGCCCCAACCACCCGAAAAAATGGGTTTTGGGCAACTAATAAATTCATTTTTAATTCAAAAGCCCAATCCAATCCGCGTAAGCCCGCTTTTTTTTTTGACGGGTTTGGACAAGGTTTTTTAAATACAATACTGTCCCGACCCGGGCAAATTCTTAGATGAACCCTAGGTCTATCTATTTCCGCAAATTCTATTATGGTCCCGGGACCATAGTCCTTATCATGGTCCAGCGCAAATGTTCATTTCCGAAACTAGAAATGTTCATCTCAACATGTAAAATGTTCATTTTCAAGTGTAAATGTTCATATTTGAAAATGAACACTTGTATTTTCGGAAATGAACATTTCTATTTTCGGAAATGAACATTTCTAGTTTCGGAAATGAATATTTGTTTGGGACCACATGGTCCCGGGACCATAATAGACCTATTGATCTATTTCTACATGCACCCCCTTTATCCCTAAGCCCACACGCTAAATTTCAGTTTTTATTTTTTTCCCCCCATTCTTTCTCCTTCTTTTCTACCGTATATCTTTTGTTTTCCTTTTTTTTGTTCAACTCATATTTTTAGATTTTTATTTGTTACTTTTACTTTTTATATATTTTTTAATTTCGATTTTTTCCTCTTGTATTAATTTTTTTTGTGCGAATAAGTCACAAGGGCGAGGTATATTTACAAGGTCAAGAGGTATGAGGATTCGAACCTCAAACTACAAATATCAAAGGTGATGTTGAAACCACTATTCCAAACCCCTTCATCTTTTTTGTTTTAAATTATAAGTATACATACTATGAGTAAGAAATTTGGGAAAAAATTTAAATATTAAATAGGGTTTTTTGTCAAAACAAACCTTTTAAAACGAATATCCTTGATATCCATAAAAAATTGATAAAAAGAAGCTGAATATTGAATTAAAAAAGAAGTGGTTCCAACTCCACCTTTGATCACACATAAGTATACTGCATTCTATAAGTATAAAATATATGTATAAGTTAAATATTGCATACTAAATATTGAAGATCACACATACAAAACATAAAAACATAGATGATAATTTTATAAATAGTAAATTGAAATTTCAATAAATATAAACAAATGTTCAAGTCTTAAATTGAAATTGAAATTTGAGAAAAAGAAGTTGAATATTGAATGCAGGACTTTGAATATTTTATGTCAAAAACTGAACATTCGGTATTGTAAATTGAAAACAATAACGACGTTGATCGTACATACAAAAATCATAAAATTTAAATGTCAATCTTAGGAGAGATAAAATAAATTTGAGGATTTATTTGAAGAGATGAAAATTGAAAGAATGAATACAAAAGCTTTTTTTATTGCAATTTACAAATAGCGTGTGGTATGTTTGTGTGGGGGAGGTACGGGGAAACATGTAAAATTAAGTGGTTATAGGGTGCACCCAATACTTATTGTCCGACCCYACCATTTGATCAACTCTAGTTGCACTGGTCAATTAATAGCCCGGCCCAAAAATTCGTTTCAAATCAGTTTTGACTTTTTGACTTATAAATACGAAAGTATTTGTTGTACAACTCAAAAGAGGGGAGAAAGAAGGAACATTGTTAGATTTGGAAAATTCAGTTAAACACGCCTAATATTGAACACAAATTACGACTCAATTTTTGACGAAGAAACCAACTTTCTACTCTTTTTTGCTGTTATTTGGTAAGTAATCTTTAATCTTCCCGGTTATATCTCATTCAATTTTACTCAAATTCATTGCATTTCATATTCAATTTTTGATTGGTTTACAGTATGTTTTTTTATTGAATGCTTTTGATTTTTATTGATTACTGAAACTTTGAAGCATAACTACTTGTTTTTATTCCTATTTATTTCTAATTTGGATCATAGGATTGATTTAAGCTATTTCCTTCTGTTTGTTTCATTGAACAATTTTTTGAAGTGGTGTAAAAACAACTAAACTTGAAATTGGAGTTAAAACTGATACATTTGGTTATTGATTGCAAACTAATTGTTGGATCCATGACTGAAAATTGAAACCAAACTGTTTGAATTGAGAATCAAATTCGGGAATTTGATGAGAATTTAATTGCGGAATCAGTGTAAGGATTGGAGGTTTTCTTCTCCTAGAATTTTTAGGTTGTTGGTGTATAATCTAAAGTCGAAATTATGTCGAACGGAGGAGATTACTTCCTCAATTTTTAGGTTGCTATTTTGTGTTTGTAAAATTATTTGCAGTTTCCTTTATTTAGGTGTGACTGATATGATGGAGAATTAATGGAAATTGTTTTTGCTGTTGATGTTTAGGGTTTAGAGATTGTTGAGTGGGGGATATAAAATGTGATGTCTTCCCCTTCACTTATAATAATAGAGGTCGTCAATTTTGGGAAATCAATCATTAGGAAGATACTTGGAAGAGACGAAGAGTATTATTGGACTGAGTTGAGCTTTAGGATACATAATCCAAGCCTTGCCTTTAAACAAGAAGTGTGACTGTGAACTCAAATCAGTTTGGCTACAATAATGATCAAAATGGCGGGATATTTGTTCGGAACAAGAGGCCGTGAGGAAATTTGTGCTAAATATATACGGAGTATGTCTTAGTTTAACAATACGCATATGTACTGAGTTAGATTTAAGGATCCATGCTATTTACAATATTTGGTAAGATGCAGAGTTTTTTGGTAATGTCGAATTGTCTATGAAGGCCAAATTCTTTATTTTTGTTTTCTATGTAGGGGCATTCTATGTTTTCTGCTGTGTAGAGAAAGAGAGAATATAAAACTGCTGTTGGTTTTTTGAATTATGTTTGGATAAAGATAATTATAGGAATTCATGAAAAAAACTAAGGTCAAATATAATTACACACACACACCCCTATGAGTGGCATAGGATTACATTTGCTTAGATGAAATATGTGTGAGGATTCTGAGGAATGATGAAATACATGTGAGGGAATGATAGATTGATTATATTCTGTTGGCGTGGAAGTTTTTTTCTTGTTGACACTGTCTTTGCTACTCAAAGTCCATAATTAATAAGGCACTAGCAGTCTAGCAGCGTGCTTGAGATTTGACCATTAGGGGAGTCTTGTTTTTCTCTGAAACAAAGCTCATGTCTTGCCGTCGGAAAGTATTATATTGTGAATATCAAAATTAGCTTTAATGATGTAACGTGTAAGTGATGCTGAACAAATTTTTTACAATTAGTCTCTGTTGTATCTATGTTCAAATGCTTTGGTCTTAAAATAGATATGATTGATTTTGTTTAGCAAACTATTGTTACAGTCTATACTCTATAGTTAATGTTGCTCTATGGTGGGAACTTTTAATTGGGTTTTAAGCCATCTCGAGAAAAAGAATATATATTAACGGTGGCCTCATTCTTGGATTTTGCAGGTTTTGATCCTTGAAAAATCATGAATTGGCTGCAGCGCAAGATATACCTTTACAATGTAACATTTGGACTATATATGTTAGATTGGTGGGAGCGTTACCTTTTCAGTATCCTTGGTGACTTGAATTATTGAGTTTTTTTTTTCATACAGACATATGACTTGCATGATGTGCTTCTTTTTGTCCATGTATCTACTTTTAGCTCCGTATTGCTTGCAGTCTTCTCTTTAAAGTTATAACTAGACTAGTTATTGTTTGGAATATATGTAGTGCTCATATCATATGATTGTAGATGGTGATGCTCATATCATATCATATGATTATAGAAGACATGCTCATATCATATGATTGTAGAAGACATGAAAGTGAATTAAGTTGTTATAATATTCACGTGATACAGAAAAGGGGTCTTCGGGTGAAAATATCAGGGTAGAAGAGCGTGGCAGGGAAATTTTAGGGTCAATTGCATCTTGATTCACTTCGATCTCTGGTTTGGAAAGTTCTAGGTTAACATGGTTTGATCTTATGCTCTTAGTTTCATATGCTAATGACCTTATAAGCTTTCATCTCTACTATTGAGCTTCTTAACCAAAACAGATACACTGATCATCGTCTTGATGTGGTTTATTTTCTATAATGGATCACGACAAGTATCTGAAATTTTTAAAAGGTAAATGATACGCTTGTTTATATCCAAGTTAGTGTYTACGTGTTTAAAGTTGTTACCTCTAAGTTAGTWATGATTATATTGCAGAACTTCAAACCTGTCACATAACATATATCCATTTTTGTTTCTTTTCACAGTTTTAATGGGAATCCTCATGTACAAACATCAATGAAAGGGTATGCATCATTATTTTTATCCCTGTATTTTCTTATGGTTTGATGTCTTTGTGCACACAAGTAAATATAAATATAAAGTGTCCACATTTAAGGTCTGTTTGTTTGATATCAGTATGATATCTCACTGCTCTAGTAACATTAGATTACAGCACATTATTTATAGTCCTGACAATTTTTGAAGCACCCCTCATCCCGTCAAGTTTTGATCGATTTACTAGCGATGCTCCTATTGAACCTTTGAACCTAATAATGATGTGGGCAATCACCAATTGATAATGTTTGTGTTGGAACAAAAGAGCAAGAATTAGATTGTACCGTTGATCAATAAATCAAAGCCTTAATGCAAAAACTAGGCCGGCTATATGAACCAAAAGTGATTATTCCTTATAGTCATCACCAAGTATCTTCGTCCTGCATCCCTTACGATCAAATACTTCATCCTCACTCAAATCCATTTGCTTCATATCTTTCCAACCCCTTCCAGCTAAGTCAAATTTGTTCTCCTTCTACCTCACATGATCTCACCCTTCCACTTCTTGTACTAAATTACTAATGCATCCTGTGGTCTCCATCTTATATGCCCAAAAACCTATATTGCCTAGACTCGGATAAAGTGTAGTGTTTTTAGTTTAAAATCTAAGTGTCGTTGTCAAGTAATACGACACGGACACGTCAAGTGGGTGGAGAGTTCGGGTTACAGAGGCCCAAACCAACATTGTCTGCAATGTTTGTGGATAACTTTCCTTTAGAGTATTCTCATACATCCATGTTTACATTCACATCTTTGTAGCCTACGCCTTTTTAATGTTCTCTTTAGAAAATTTTATGCTTGAAAATTTTGGTTGTACTAGGAGTCAAGGAAATAGGTCTGATTGGAGATAACTCTAAATTTGTAATTAGGAGGTGTTTGGTATTGAAAATTTGGTGTAGGAAACGGATTCATACAAGGGTTTTCATTTCTAATTGTTTGGTTTGAGTTGTAAGTAACAAATACATTTTCCAAGAGGTAACACAATCCTCCAATATGTTACCCTTGTCGAGCTAGTGGATACAATTATGTTTCCTTTTACAATCACAAACCTTTATATTGTTTTCATTTCACTATGATACCAAACAACTATTATAGGTGACACTTTTTATTACTCTTTTTTTTCTTTATCAAAATCCTTTCCACTCCGTTTACGGTGATTAATTTATTATACTAAACGCCTCTTTAATGTTCCATGTATCAATTTTAGCATTTCCTAAAATAATTGACCACGTTTTTACTTCCTCTGTTTTATTTTATATGCAGCAAATGGTATTTGTTTCTCGCAGAATCCTAGACAAATTTTAATTGCGAGTGTGAAAGGTATAAAGAGAGAAAGTAAGGGTATTTGTTGTAGTGAGAGATAGAAATAAATGAGTTACAAAAAAATTACTTCGTAGAAAGAAAACATTTGTTGCATTCAATTTGAAATTGTCAAAAATGGAAATTGTTGCATTTAAATTTTAAAAATGTAACGGAGAAATTAATTTGTTACCATAAAGGCATAAACTAGGAACATTTTCTTGTGTTCTTGGTGAGTGGTGACAAATTAACAAGTCAAACTAAGATTTCCAAGACATGCTATTTTGATTCGGTAGAGGTGTAAATGAGAAAATGATTTACGCAAGTTTGAACAATAATAATGATCATTGTTCGTGTGAGAGGGAGGGAAATGCGAAAAATCACCACTCATTTAAATGTTTTACTAATTTGTAAAATTTGACTCCCAAATTCCCCATCAAACGATAGTAAAAGTTTAGGATTTTTTCAGCAATAAGAATTTCTGACAATATTGGTGGTTTGTTATACTGCACGTGCACTCCAGTTGACTTCTTGGCATAAACTAGGAGCCCAGTCTCTAAATAAGTAAATAGTGTCTATTGCGGAGTTTGCTATTATCATTTTGTGCCATCCAACCTAGAATACTGATTGGGAATATGCTGATAGAGAGCCTAATCATAGTAATCAATTGTGTAAAATATTGTCTCTAAAGTCTAAACCATCCAAATTGTTACTACATTTATGGTATTATACTGAAATTAGAGAATAAAGACAAATCTTCCATTTCTCCCGAAGTTATATGACCCTATTTGAACTGACGAAAAAGACCTCGAATGAGTTCAGATTCTGTTATTGATGCTTTAGAATCTTCTTAATATATTAGACTAGTTTCGAATCTATCATCCATGTATCTGCTATTTAGGCCAAAGCCTTTTTATTATTTTCTGCTCTCACAATAACATCCTTTGAGATTTATCTTGTTACCTTATCTTAATTTGCAATCGGTTTTTGATCTTTAACCTTCAGCATTAACTCCATGTCTTCATTGCACTGTTTGTTTCTTAAAATCCGAGCTTCTTTCTTCGCTAATAGACTGCCCTTCTTTGTGACAACCAATAACCCACTTGCCACTACAATGTTACAGCTTCCTTGAGCTCTCTATATTGGAAATTAAATTGTTGAGCACTTTTGAGCCGCAAAACTTTCCGTATCTCTTTCTTATTGAGGACAAAGATGGAAAACATGTCCAGGGACTTCTATTGGGCTGTGGATAGTAATTCGGAAATGAAATTTGTGTGTGAATCAGTGAATGTGATTTTTATTCCCTATAATCAAGTCCCAAGTATCATTAACTACTAGTGGGAATTAGTTTTACTCGTTTGCCTCAGAGCTTCAGTTACTGCCTTACTGGCTACTGTGTATTAATCTTACTCCATGTAGGATGAAGGCATTTGCTCAATATTTTTAAGTTTCAACCGTTGGTGCAGTTAGTGTTGTGTTCGTCACTTGGAACTGCAATGTCTGGTAACTTCCCCTTTTTACCAGCCATTCAGCCACCATGTCGAATATACAATTTCTTTGTATCTGATTTCAGAAGTCATTATCTATCTTTATATTGAATACTTCACTTCTTTTTTAAATCTTAAATAGCTCTTTTCGTTACTGAATCCAAGTTTTAAAGCATTTTATTCTTGTGTTTCAAAAATTCAAATGGTTATATTTATATACTTTTCTTGTGGCATTTGTGTCCAGGCATCTATGGGGAGGTGCGTAGATACCTCAACACACTTAACAAACAAGATGAATTAGCACCGAAGCTGATGCCGGGAAATCCTGATCTACTGGTAAAAAAGAAACTGTAGATCCGATCAATGTATTATTATTAGTCATTGTCATATCAATTGTTTAAATTTGTGTATTCTCTTTTTCGAAGTTTCGTTTTTCTTTGTATGTTAGTATCGGCTCATTGATTGTGGCGTTTGGTCACCATCCTCGCCGACATCTTGATCCTAATGTTAGCTTCATGTTCCATATTGTATGTTATGAAAGGAACACTAGGAAGAGGGTCATTTCCATACAACATTCCATTATGTATTCTTTGAAAGAGTAAAGTAATCCTTATTGTGGAGCCAACGCCTCTTTGCTTTGCGTCTTTAAACTTGCTCGTTGGATTTATTATTAGGGATATCAAACGATTACTTGCAATTCTTTCCTTTCGTTAATCTCTTCGCAAGTTAGTTCAACCTTTCACCGAATTAGGTGTTTATTTGCTGTTTTTATGTGTTATGAGAAGAATATATTTTTGGCAATTGCAAATTTGTAGATTTAGAATAGAGGTGATTAGATAGGAGGGAGGGATAGGTTTGTACGCCAAAAGTTATGCTCAAACCTGCCCAAACAATGGGGCCTTTGTTGACAATTGAAGGTTTTAGCAGGTCGGATTCGGATTTTGAACTAAAATGCATATTTTTTTTTATTGCCTAAATCCTCACGTTTTCGAGCAAGTTTGGACTCGAGTCACATGATCGATGGGTTAGGCTGTAAATGATCACCACTCAGTATACTTTAGCTTATTTTCAGTTTAGTATGTTTTGTTTGGTTCAATTCAATTCCTAACCTATATTTCTTCTCTCATATACTCCCTCCGTTTTTTTAGTTGTTCCAGTTTCCTTTTTGGGCCGTTTTCAAATAGATGTTCCAAACCAATCTAAAAATAACTTTTTTACCTTTTACCTAATTTATTTACTCTAACATTAATGAATTACCCATTTCTAAAGTCAATTTTCATTATTTTACCCAATCTATTCATTCAAAATTACTATTTCCCATAAAATTTCATTCACACATTTACTCTTTTACCCAACTTACTCAATTATTTTATTCAACTCAATCAACTCTTAAAAATCGTTCTAAAATGGTATGGAATATCTAAAAAAACGGAGGGAGTACAATTCATTTTTGCTTTGTTGTTGTCAACTTAAAAAAACGTACTCCCTCCGTTACGTATTACTTGAAACAATTGAACTAGGGGGATTTTCTAGGCAAAATTTATTAATTGTAGATAAGAGTATATGATTAGAATAAAGTAAGAGAGAGAAAAAGAATAAAGTAATGAATGGGTATAAGATTAGGAAAAAGTAAGAGGGAAGAAATGAATAAAATAATGAGTTGGTGTAAAATTAGGAAAAAATTAGAGAGAGAAAAGTATTGGAAAAGTAAATAAAGTAGAAAAAAAGTTACTAAAAATGGAAAAAGAGAAAATTGTTTCAAGTAATATGTAACAACCATTTATAAAAATTGTTTCAAGTAATACGTAACGGAGAAATTACCTAAATAATTTCGTGCTCTTTTCACTCAACCAGGGATATCAAGTAATGTTCTAGGAGTATTTCATATGAATTTATTACTCATACCCTCACAAGTCAACATACCAAGTATGCAGTGTTTACTTTTTCCTTTGTTTTAGTTACGGAGAGAGAAGTCAACAACATAAACCGACATACCAATAATGGGAAATCTAGAGCTGTAAATGGGTCGACCTGGGTTGGGTTCAGGTCGACCCATTAACATTATTGGGTATTTGGGTCAAAACCCTTAACCCGAACCCAACCTGTTAAGGTTAATGGGTTGAGATTTTCAACCCAACCCAACCTGCAAATTAATGGGTCAACCTGATTTTGACTCATCAACCCATTATTAACAATTAATTTTTTAGTATCTAGAAAATTAACCTGATTATGACCTAATAAGCTAATAATTAAAAGCCTTCATACAAACAAGTATTGTATTACGAAATACAAAGAAGCAAAAGGAGGACCAATAGATCAACCATTCAAAGTAAATTTGGGCTTAAAATGTTAAAACTCACAATAGAAGTTAAGTAGAAATATAAAGGACTTTATAAATTTAGCAGGTTTCATAAGGTCGACCAACCGCTAAATAACCATTTAATAAATGGGTTAGGGAGTTGAAATCAGGTTGTAAATTTAACCTGACCAACCATTAATTAAATGGGTTGGGTTGGTCGACCCAATATTTAATGGGTCGAAAATCTTAACCCAATCCTTTATTAATGAGTTGGGTTCGGTTGAGTTGGTGGATTGAGTCAGGTTTTGTAGCTCTAGGGAAATCTTTCTCTAAGTGAGTTTAGTTAGAATTGACTCAAGCCTCTCATCTACCCTAGAATTTTCTTATTATTCATTTATAGAGTGGTCTACAAATTTAATATTTACAAGTGCGAATAAGATTGAGGAGTGATGGAGTGATTGCGTTGTGAAATTCAATTCCACCCATTGTCCATGTGGATTTGAATCCCGACTCATCGCCCATCAAAAGTAGATCCATTTTTGTCCGTTGAACAAAGATTGAGGGTCCCATATGATCTATTCCCTTAGTAAATCTCCCTATGTCCTAAATTTACAAATATGGTTCAAAAATGTACTTATACTATTATGTAAATTTTAAACTATTTGTCTAAGTCGATCTAAAGATACAAAATAGGGTATGTTATTTTCAACTTATTTCAGTACTTTATTGAATAAATTCATATAAGTTCAGATAAGTATCAATAAATTCATATAAGTTCAATTAGTACTATAATTATAATCATTACTTTTTTTCTTATCACAAAATAAGTTTAATAAAGTATCAATTTAAGTTCAAAATGTTCTTTTCAACTAATTTTCAATACTTATTGAACAAATTCGTAGAAGTTCAGATAAGTATCAATAAGTACCAATAATTCATATAAGTTCAATTCAGTATAATAAGTATAATCATTACTTTTTTTCTTCTCACAAAATAAGTTAAAATGTTCTTTTCAACTTATTTTCAATACTTATGAATAAATTCATATAAGTTCAGATAATATCAATAAATTCATATAAGTTCAATTCATTACTAATAAGTATAATTATTACTTTTTATCTCTCACAAAATAGTTCAAATAAGTTGAAAAACACATATTCTACAAGATATATAATAAGGCATGTTCTTTTCAACTTATTTTCAGTAGTTTTCAACTTATTTTCAGTACTTATTGAATAATTCATATAAGTATAATAGTACCAAAAATTCATATAAGTTCAATTTAGTACTAAAATTATAATCATTACTTTTTTCTTATCACAAAATAAGTTCAAATAAGTTGAAAAAAACGCACTCATATTGTTTCAAAAATATATAATATCGTGTATTTTAAACTGCTTCAATTTGTCAAACCGAGCCATCGTATACTCATACTTCCTCGTTCAGTTTATTTTTTACGTTTCCTTTTTCGGTGTTTCCTTTTATTCTTTACATTTCCTTCTTCATAACTTCATTTTTTTCACCCATAAAATAATTAATATTAGTTTATTATCTTACTATTTTACTCATCATTCTTGATTTCTCACCCAAACTTATCAAATCCCTCATTTTTAAATATAAAAAGATTTACTTTAATTTTATTGCACACTTCTCAAACAAATCAAAAGAATAATACAACTTTCAAGTGATACTAACATAATTTATCATTTTATCAAAATAACTAATTTTTCTTAATTGACGTGCAATTCTACAAACGTAAAAAACAAATCGGAACGGAGGGAGTAGTAAATTGAGGTTGTATGTGGTGAAATTACAATTGTGCCACGCGAACTACAGATGTGAAAGCAATGTATTGGTAGACATGGGCGATGAGGATTGGCATGCTTCATCGTGCGAGATTATGGGCAGGCTTAGCGTGATATGCTGCCTTCTTTTATGACTTCGATGCTAATGTGGTGGGTCCCATTCCTTCGCTGATTTCTTTCATTAAACCAAGTAATTTTAATTATTTTTTTAATTTGAAATTGGGGTTGTCAGTTTGTCACCATTTCAGAACATTATCATATTAATCATTGATTACCAAGCAAAGATTGGGTTAGACCATTAAGAGATTTCCCTTATCCTCCCCTAAATAAAGTACTCGTATCATATTTGTTGCTACGATTTGACATTATTCATCACAATTTTTTATTTAATTATTGTAATTAATATGTTACGAAGGGTGAAGGGGTATATTAACTACGAGTACCTAAAAAAAGGACTTGAAATGTTGATTTGAGTTATTTTACCACGGGATTAGTTATGATAAATGATTTCCGTCCCTTTCCTTTTTTAGTTTCTCCTATGTCCCTCATCTCTCTTTCCCTCCTCGTTTTTTTTTTATCCAAACACAGTTTTTAAGTATCTAAAACAATAACGGACTTATCGCTAGTTCAAGCTTTACTAATTTTGAAAATCCCTTTACTAAGGTTTAAGGATAGATAATTACTACCAATTTAGCAAAGCAAATTCCTATGCAATTTTTAAATGTATGATTAAGAAAGAATGGAGGGAAAGGAAAAATGGAGTGATATTAAAATTTGTCGTATTGTACCATTTAAATTGAAGATAGTTGGTTATTTTTTACATGATTAAGGTTGTGTTTGGCGTAATTTTTTTAGTAGCGTTTAGCGTTCTATTAAAAAGCTATGTGGCTAATTTTATTATTGTTCAGCAATGTAGCTAGGGCTATTATGAGCTGAGCCTGCTCGCGAGCTGCTCGAGCTTGGCTCGGTCAAAGCTTGACTTGATGGGGCTCGGCTCGTGAATAAACGAGCCAATACTTGTGTGTCAATCTTATTTGATTTAAATTGTTTTAGACTTTGTAATAAGTGTGTGATGAAATATATGCAAGAGTATGAAATTTGGTTTTATATTTGTTATTTACTTGGAATTGGTAGAATAGTTTGTTGGAAATTGAAAATTAAAACTTGAAAATTAAAAAATTTAAAAGTTAGAATCATTGAAAATTAGTTAAACGAGCTTTTACACGAATTTTTAATCGAGCCCTTAACCAAGCCTTTAAATTTAGTTTCAACTGCTACTCGTTACTTTTACCGCAACTTACTAGCTTTTCAGCCGCTCATTACTTCTACCGCTAAAAACTATTTCCAATGCTACAACTGTCAAACACACCCTAAGTTATTTGGATAAGGATAATAAACAAATATCTTCAATTGAATTTTAATTCAAGGTTGGTGACATTTTTTAGGTGATTCTAAATAATTCTACTCAAATCTATTTAATTTATTACTCCGTATTTATTTTACTATTATTATTTTTATTATTTTAAAATAACTGTAAAAAAAAAACGAACACTAAAGCATTTTTCGACACAACCTTAGATTTTAGTACTCCTTCCGTTATAATTTACTTGAAACAATTAACATTATTTATTAGAGGTAAAACATTCAATTATTTCAAGTAAAACGTAACGGAAAGAGTATTTGGTATATATAGTAGATGATGGAATGCATTGGGAGGCGTGTAGCTTTCGCATCCAGATTAGGATTTTACGGGGTGTGAAGCCTCAAATCAATGCATCATTTCGTCATTTCGTCCAACCAACCAAAGAATCATTTCTTTTTTAATAAAAAAAATAATAAAAATAAATTAAAGGAAAAAAGACATAAGCTGTTTTGCAGTCAAAGTTGGCTGATGTGCAGCCACTTGTTTTCCATCTTCCCATTCATATCTCTAATCATCTTATGTCAGTAACACGGTCTAACAAAATTATAACACATTAATCACTGCTTAAACACCAATTCTTAAGAGAACCGGATAAATAACTAAAGGCGGTGTTGGAAAACAAATTGGAAGAGAAAGGAGGGAAGAAAATAGGAGGAATGGAAAGTGGATGAAATGTAAGCTACATTTACTTCCAAATAACTCCAATTTTTGAAGGAATTGTTTTTATCTAAGAAGGAGAGAAAATGAATCTCTCCCTCTCTCTCGTCCCTCTCACCAATATGTTTTATCCAAACAATGGAAGCTTTGTCTCCTCCCTTTCTTCTTCCTTCCTTTCCTATGGTGGTCACTAACGTGACAATTTAACCATAAATGCGATATTAAGATAGTGATTTATGGATGAAAATCGATAATTCCAGCGATAACAATTTAATGATAATCGCATTCAAAATAGCGATTTTCCCCCATAAAAATCGTTATTCAATAGAAATAAAACTTTGAATTACACATTTATTACAACGAATTTATTGTGATTTTGTCTTGTTTTTTTTTTAAATTGTTTCTATTAATTAGAATTAATTTTAATGCTTATAAGTAGCCCCGAAAGTAATCACTTAACTTGTCTTCTGGATCACTCGAAAGAGGTCACATACTTTCGTCTTTCAACATGTGTGTTGTCACCCCGAATGGAACATATGAGACCATTAACTGTTTCAATTTAACCCTTCATTTTACCTTCCATTCATCCTACGGGGATCATTGGGCTTCGTTCTAACTCGAAGGGTCGTCGAGTCCACATTATTCATGATTATCTCCATCCCGAAAGCGATCATTGAGCTTCACTTCCACGTTGTCGCTTACACCCGAAACAGATCATTTAGCGTCAGTTCTGACTATACGTTTGCCCTCACTC
>SNQN01000553.1:71029-81066 GCA_008642245.1 Bassia scoparia
TTATAGAAATTTTAACAAAAAGAATATATGGTAATTTGTAATATAAATAAAAACTATTATGAGTTTGTGATTACACACTTCAACATTAATAATTGTTTTAACCTGCACATGACATGATTTTCTGAAATATTTTGACTTAAATCTATATAGCAATTGATTAGTTTAATCATTTTCAAATTTAATAATGATTGTTGTTATTAACTCAATTCTTAATTACAATTTTTATTTTTTTGTAAAATTTAAAATACAAGCATTTGCACGGGTAACATCTAGTATGTTAATCAATCAATACCAACTTATCCAGGATCCTTCACACATGCACCGGTACGGTATATCATTAGGTGCAAATGCTAACGATAACCTATTAATGAAATCTGTTCGTATCATTATAATTTCAAAAGATGAAAACAATAAAATTCAACTTGTTTCTTCTAGTTATCTATTCATGATTTTTTAAGTTTTTGAAAAATTGAAAATTAGCAATCATGATCATGTAAATTCAATTTAGAAAAATTTGCCAGAAAAGAATTTTAAATTTTTTTAATCCAAGGCCTTTGAATAAATTTATGTTAAAAAACTTTTAAAAAAAATAGCGGGAAGATACAAAGAGTACATTTTCCGACGTTGACTCCCGTTTTACTCGTATTGGCACTATCTATTTCCCCGATTTCATTCAAACCTCACTGCCATTCCCCAATTTCGTAGTAGTAGAATCGAAGTCAACACCGATTATGCCGTCAATGCCGAAAAAGAGGCTCAAAGTCTCCCTCGTAAAGTTTTTATCATTTTAGATCTCTTTCTACATAAAATTTCAAAATGTAGTTTTTTTATCGTAAAACCTTATAATTTACAAAGAAGTAGAAAATGTCAACTAGAATAGGAAATGATTAAAGGGCTTTATTAATCCCTGCCCAGAATTACTTATTTTTGTGCATGAAATTCCCATTTTATCTTTTGCTCTCTCAAACACTCATTGCTCCTCCTCCTCCTCTCTCGTCTCTTAGCTTACCATCACCACATACTTGCCAAAATTTCTTAGCCGTAGGACGGATGTCGGAAACGGAACCCGAACCATTGTCGCCACCGCCAGATACTACTAGAGAAACTCTGTTTGAACTGTGGACGTACGTCCCATGGGACGTACGTCTACTAGGTAGACGCAATTGTTTTTTTTTTGTTAAAAAAAATATTGTCATATATTTGTTTTAATATTTATTTTGTTAAGAAATTATTATTCAATTCAAAAAATGTAACTATTAGAATCAAAAGAGAATTTAAATTATGTCATGCAATTGAATTAAATTATGAATTTTTAGGTTTTTTACAAAAATTAAATTAGATTTAAATATAATAAAATAAGAAAAAAATTATTTCAAAACAACACAATATAAAAACATTATAATATAACAACATTTTATTTAACAATAACATATTATTAATTGAATAATAATTTCTTAACATAAATATTAAAACAAATATATGACAATATTGTAAATAAAAAAACAATTTCGTCTACCCAGTAATGCAGATTAGATTCTCCAGTAGTATTCGGTGGTGGCAACGATGGTTCGGGCTCCGTTTCCGACATCCGTCCTACGGCTAAGAAATTCCGGCAAGTACGTGGTGATGGTAAGCTACGAGACGAGAGGAAGAGGAGGAGGAANTTCCGGCGTTGACTCCCGTTTTGCTCGTATTGACACTATCTATTTCTCCAATTTCATTCAAACCTCACCGCCATTCCCCAATTTCGTAGTACTCCCTCCTATTTTTTTTACTTGCACCATTCCATTTTGCACAGTCTTCAAGATACAACTTTGACTACTAATAACTTAAATTGTATTATAAAGAAAATTATAAAAATTTGATATTAATAAACTATACATTAAGACGAATCTAACAACATCTCACTTGACTATATTATACATTATAAATTTGCCAAAAAAATTGGTCAAAATTTACTAACTTTGACTCCAAAAAAGGAAATGATGCAAGTAAAAAGAATCGGAGGGAGTAGTAGAATCGAAGTCAACACCGATTATGCCGTCAATGCCGAAAAAGAGGCTCAAAGTCCCCCTCGTAAAGTTTTTATCATTTTAGATCTCTTTCTACATAAAATTTCAAAATGTATTTTTTTATCGTAAAATCTTATAATTTACAAAGAAGTAGAAAACGTCAACTAGAATAGGAAATGATTAAAGGGCTTTATTAATCTCTGCCCCGAATTACTTATTTTCGCCCCATTTTTGTGCATGAAATTCCCATTTTATCTGTTGCTCTCTCAAACACTCATTGTTCCTCCTCCTCTCTCGTCTCTTAGCTTACCACCACCACGTACTTGCCAGAATTTCTTAACCGTAGGACGGATGTCGGAAACGGAACCCGAACCATTGTCGCCACCGCCAAATACTACTAGAGAAACTCTGTTTGAACTGTGGACGTACGTCCCATAGGACGTACGTCTACTGGGTAGACGCAATTGTTTTTTTTTTGTTAAAAAACTATTGTCATATATTTGTTTTAATATTTATTTTGTTAAGAAATTATTATTCAATTAATAATATGAATTATTATTCAATTAAAAAATGTAACTATTAGAATCAAAGGAGAATTTAAATTATGTCATGCAATTGAATTAAATTATGAATTTTTTAGGTTTTTTACAAAAATTAAATTAGATTTAAATATAATAAAATAAGAAAAAATTATTTCAAAACAACACAATATAAAAACATTATAATATAACAACATTTTATTTAACAATAACATATTATTAATTGAATAATAATTTCTTAACATAAATATTAAAACAAATATATGACAATATTGTAAATAAAAAAAAAACAATTTCGTCTACCCAGTAATGCAGATTAGATTCTCCAGTAGTATTCGGTGGTGGCAACGATGGTTCAGGCTTCGTTTCCGACATCCGTCCTACGGCTAAGAAATTTCGGCAAGTACGTAGTGATGGTAAGCTACGAGACGAAAGGAAGAGGAGGAGGAACAATGAGTGTTTGAGAGAGCAAAGGCTAAATGGAAAATTTTATGCATAAATTGGGGACAAAAATAAGTAATTCGGGGAGGGACTAGTATGGAGTTAAACAATAGCTTGAACGCCACACAATACCAAGCAAAAACAAATACTTCCAACCAATATTAAGTTGCAAGTAATAGAAATGAATACTTCCCCCGTTATATTCAATTGCAATGCTTCTTTTCACACACCAAATTGCATAAATTATATTATAATATATTTTAAATGTGTTTAGGATAAAAAATTAGATATTTACTCCCCTTTGTTTTTTAATAGTGTTCTATATCAAATTGTACGATTGTTTAAGAGTTTTGATTAGGATAAATAAGTTGAATAAGTTAGGTAAAATAGTAAATATTGTGATTTTTTTGGAAAAGTAATTTTGGGTGAATAGATTTGGATAAAGTAATAAATTAAAGTGATTTAGAAAGGAGTAATCATTAATTTTGAGTAATTAAAGTAGAATAAAAATAATAAGTTATTTTTAGATTGATTTGGAACAATTTTTGAAAATATCCCAATGAAATTGAAACAATTAAAAAAACAGAGGTGAGTAATAAAGTAAACACAAAACGAATTCAATGACATCTCACATGACTATATTTTTATCATACAAATGAGCACAAAGCTAATTAATCGAGCTAACAATGTAAAGTGAAAATCAAAGTATTACAACTAATAAACGAAGGAAGTACTCGCGTAACTCATTATTGTGTGGCAGACGAGCTCTAAAATGCAAGTTAAGCAAAAAAGAAATTGAAGAATTTGCATAATTTGGAAGCAAATATAGAACCTCAAATACCAAACACATCAAAGTTTGTTTTAAAAAAAGCAAGCTAAGAAAGACAGAAATCAACTGAACCTGGCAAAACTTGCCTTTCAAGGTATATGGTCCATATAATGCCATACAAAGGATCTTGTATCCAACAAAACTTAAGCAAACTCTTCTTTTCATTCTAACTTTAGACTAATTAGACTATATGTAGCATATGAAGCCAAACTAACTCTTACCACATTTTTTACTCTTTACAATGCATCATTTTAAAATTTGAGAAAGACCACTACAATCAATTAGGGTTGTTCAAAATGTGAATAAGACTCGCACACAACGCAAAACTAACATAATTTGACAGTATGGTTTGGTTTGAAATTTTTAAAAATGAACGATATAAAAAATAATTAGAGCGCAATATATATATGTTTATAGTTAAACTATAGTCTGTCGTAAATTATTAATCTACGCTTCGTTGATACATTAATTGCAAACGATTTTGACATTTTTCTGAATTACTTTTGTATTCTGTAATTTTGTACTAAGATTAATTTTAATAGTGCCTTTCAACGGATCTCTAACTCCTAATTTCTGAAACCAACATSAACCAAAAATGGTTGGTGGAAAACAAATATACATACCAAAACAACAAGGTTTAGGTTAAAGATCTTGTCTTGTACTAACACATTTGGGTAGGTCTAGAAATTTATATAAAAATCCAACATTCATACAACTACTATGCCTAACCAAAGTTTTCTATCACTCCCACCTTACAAGTTCCCACTTCTCACCCACACATTGCAACCAAATTCATTATGACACTCACACCAAATTGCATTAATCAAGGTCAAAGTGTCAACACAACTTCTTGAACGTACTCTCATTTGGACGCCCCTCTATGACTTCAAAGAACACCCTAAGTAACCCCCCCGAAGCGATAAACCAAACATAATCGTCAAATCAACAATGGAAGGCCATCCAAGTCGAAAACATAATTGTCCAATCAACGACAGAAGATCAACCACCGTACCGTTGGAAGAACATCCCCTCTCGATAACGATATCTCAAGAAGGATTTCAATTTCTAATGGTCCTTGAATGAGTTATGAGGGGTATAGACCAATACGTCCAATAGGCCTTTTTGAAATCGGTAAAGGTTTTTTTATTTTTTGTAAATATGAACCTCAAAGAATAAAGATAAGAATCCATCCAAGAATGACTCCGAAACGAGGAAAAAAAAAAAAAAAACTCTAACCAATTGAGTTATTTCTCACTCTGATAAAATGACAAATGAAATTTAGAAATTAATGATTAATGAGAAAGCATCCGAAATCCTTAAGAAAGTTTAATTAGACTAATGATGTGATATAATACGACCCAATTCTTAGCAAAAATCTTATCAAGAAAGATTCCTGCAACGAAGATTGATATGATTACACATCTTCACACCTACAAGGAGTACAAGCAAAAGGATTTTGGTTCATAATCATGCCAATTCTGATAAAGAGATCTGCCAAAACTCATGCCAAAATTTTCAATCTAAAGTTTTATTTTTTTAAAAAAAAAGTAAAAAAAAAAAAAAAGTAATCAAAGTATGACAAAAAAGAAGAAAAATTACAAAGCAAAGATGATGGAATTGATGAGACTTATCATGGACTAACACTTTTACCAGAATCCAAACACCAATACACCATACCAAACTTGCAAGTAATGAATGCTTGTAATCAAATCAAATGTAAATGTAAGAAGAGAAGAAATGAAATGAACTACCAAAAATACAAGCATTCAGATTTCTGGTTTACAACTCCATGCTTGCAGACATCTTTCAAGTATCAACGCGCCATCGGAACAAATGACCAAATGCAGAGATCGATAATCATTCGACGAAATTTAATCGACAATGCAAACAATCAAACCAATAGTTAATGGATGAAAAATATCAAGAAAAGCATTACATTGTGGTCCTCATGAGTTATGAGCTTTTCAATTGCCTTATTCAATTAGAAAGTAATGTAAGATGTAAGAAATATCTAATCAGCAACTCAACCAGGATTCCATACAGCAGCAGCAAGTCAGCACATCACTGGGAGGGGAGGGGAGGGGAGGGGAGGGGAAGGGAAGGGAGGGGGTTGACGATTTTATATGCATCAGTGGAGAGCTCGATAAGGTGGTGAAAGGGGTTTACGACTCATACTAACAATGGACGATTCGAGGAAGGGGAGGGGCTGATTCATATTCACAATGGATCCAGGGAGGAAGTGAGGGGGTTTATGATTCAGAATAAATCAATCATGACGAGGACTCGAGGGGAGGGGGTTAATGATTTCTTCACACCGAAGACTCAATAAGGGATGGGGTTGATTCATATTGAAGTGAGGGGGGTTATGATTCACAATCAGTCAATCACGACGAGGACTCGAGGGGAAGGGGTTGATGATATTCATATCCTATCTCAATGAAAAACACAGCAGCAATATCAACAATACAGAATCACGCCGCAACAGATCCTGCGCGAAAAAACTCAGATGATCTAAACTTAAGCAATTCAAAATCAATAGTGAGTATGATTATGCTAGAGCTCCGAAAAACCAAATGAAATTCCAGTTCAATTTGCAAAACTGCATTTCACATTTTTCACAAATGACATCTTCAACATCAACTCAACAAGATAATCAAAATACAGCATTAAACAATACAATCAAAAACCGATAAAAAAAAAAAGAAAATAAAAACAAATTACATTAGTAAGAGAAGAATATCATTTTTTTTTTCCTCAATCTTTTCATTTCTGGTAGAAATTTCCTTTTTTTTTTCCTCTACAATACAAGTGATGAACAACATGGGAGTGTGTAAGTAAATGGGGCATTAGCATTGATCTCTAAATCAGACCTAAAATACCCCCCAAAACAACATCATTTCATCAGATCTTGTTTCTTCTTCTTTCTCTAATAGTGATACATCTCTAAATCATCAACCCCCATAATACACCATTTTTACTAATTTCATTTCCCCTTTTCAGATCTCATTCATACAAGTAAATCCCTTTTTTCCCTCATTCAAAGGGGAAAAATTCATGTAAATAATATTTAGAAAAAAAAAAAAAAAACTAAATGTTACCCTTTTCATATGATATAACAACATATCATACATTCATCATCATCATATGAATGATTTTGAGTTTTGACCTAATTTTCATCCCCAAATTTCCCACTTTTTTTTTTTCCTTTTTTCTGTTCTTCCGCATAAAAATTCCAAAGAACATAAAATCAAACTCGTAATATTAAAAAGAGAGAAAAGGAGAAATCACTCAAATTTTTTTAAAATCATCATCATCATTATCATCAAATTATTTCAATATTGTTGTTTTTTTTACCGTTAAAGACAAAGAGCAGTAGCTTGTAAATCTTCAAACCCAAAAAAACCACCACCGCTAACGCCGCCGTCAGGCGGCGGCAGATTAAGATCGAACGGCAGAGGTTGCTTCCAACCACCGACCTTAAATCCAACGGCAGCAGACGACGACGCGATATCGTCACCGTCCACGTCATCAACCACCGAAGAKGACGAATCACAATCGCTCCTACAATCATCCTGCGCATTCATCACAACCGTCGAAACCCTCGGCTTCTGCGATTGCGACACGTGGCGATGCTGAATCCTGATCGCCTGAGAKGACTCCACCGTGCTGCTCATCCCGCTGCTCGCCGGCCGTTGYATCATCTCCACGTCACCGCAATCATTGCTATCGTGGTGAGCATGGTGGTGGGCCGGGTTATACGGGTCGACCAAAACGGCGTCGTTTCGGTAGAAGGGGGTCTGGRTTTGAAGMGCGCCGAAAACGGCGTCGTTGAGGGGGAAGTTGGTCTTCGCCTTGGGCCCACGAAGCTGACGTGCCGCCTTATCATAGGCTCTCGCGGCGTCTTCGGCTGAGTCAAAGGTGCCTAACCAAACCCGGGTCTTCTTCCACGGGTCGCGGATCTCGGCTGCGAATCTGCCCCAGGGACGCTTTCTCACTCCTCTGAATTTAATATTGGTGTTTAATCCTCCWCCGTTGATCACCATCGGAGGCTGGTGCTGATCCAACGGCACAGATCCAACCACGTTCGCCGCTGCCTTCGCAGCCGTCGATCTTCCCCTCCTCATGATTGACTGACTGGTTCAGAGGAGAGAGAAAATGGGTGGTTGAAATGACGATAGAGAGAAGGAAGAGGAAGAGGAAGAAGAAGAAGATGATGAAGAAGAGGAAGGAAAAAGCAAAAAGCTTTGTCAAATAGTGGGGMGGAAAAATGGGGGTAATTATAATTAGACAAAACAATTTTAAAATACAATAAAAATTCAAAATCAAAGATTTTTTTTCCTTTTGTTTTCTTTTTCTTTATTGAATTTTAAAATTATGTTGCAGGYAGAAGAAAGAAGAAGAAAGCAATGAAAAATGAAGGTAGTTGTTTAGAGTTTCAATGGTTAAGCCATATTTTGCAATATTTCCTATAAAATTAATTTGGGAGTCTAAAAAAGAGAGGAAGAATGTGTGGGTGAGAGGATGGAAGGCATAATTTCTCTCTCCTCCTCTCTATCTATCTATCTTCTGTCGTCTGAAAGAAGGAGGGAAATAACAACAACAACAACAACAACAACTCTGCTTTTTTATTCGTAAATTTAAAACAAAAGGAAGAAATTGGGTCAGAATTAATTAATTCGTAAAAAAAAAAAGGGAAAATGGAATGGGTGTTGCTTTTCTCGAAAACTCTAACTTTCACACGTCCCCACAAACCGACTAGTATGTCGAGCTTGCATTGTGAATTTGTGATTTCAATTTTTGAAACGATGCGAGGAAGAAGCGTGTTTTATTTTTTAATGGGAAGATTAGGAGGAAGGAAGGAAGGAACCGTGGTAACAAACTAACAACCGTGTTTGTGTTTCAAGTGTTTGAGCTATTCCACTTCCCCTTTTTTTTGTTTCATTTTCAATTTGGATTTAATGTTAGATTTGTAATGTGGATAATTATCCTTGATTATACATAGGGTTTGTTAAATCTCGCTTGCAATACTATGTATTTATACCTGTTTATTTAGGTGAAATTAAATAATTAATACATTTACAGTCGCATATTTTTGTGAAATTTCAATTTTTAACCCTAATTGTATTTCCATTACACCAAACCAAACACTTCACCACTCTTACCAACCAAGCAGCCACCGCCACCTAACCTACAACCACCTAGACCACCACCAACATAGCTTGCACCCACCCGACACCAATCCAATAGTTTTTTTTTCCAAAAAGGTTGAATCGGTGAACTTTTCATGGGGGGTTCGATTTGGTAGGATAAACCTAACACTATAAAAACAAAAAAAAAAACGAAATTCAAATCGTAGGCTAGGAGTAGGAAAACAACGACAAAGGGGGGAAAGAAAGTAATGCAGTGAAGAACGGATGAGGAGATCACAGGTGGGAAGGTACTACGGTTGCTTATGAATGAAGATGGAGAAAAAAGTTAAGGTGGTTGTGGTGGAGAGAGAAAGGAGGAATGTTAGGGGAGGGGTAAATTGGAGAAAATATACAATTACACGGAAATACACAAGCATAATACGTAATAATGTGAAAGACGTTTAGCTCATCGTTTTTGCTTTTCCTTACTTATATTTTTCAGAATAAATTGTAAAAAAATACCTTTTAATATACTTCCTCCATAATGTTTTACTGAGTAATAACAACTATTACTAAAAATGACAATAGCACTTTAATAGCAACTTTCTCTTTATTTTTATTCGATGATCCATGTGTTGTTGTGCACATACTTAAACAATAATAAAACAAGATTTTCTTGATCAGATTGGGAGTCCGTGCAATACCCAAAGTTTCTATTAAGACGTTACAGAGGAAGTATATTTTTTGTGACAAAAGACCTTTAATGAAATTTTATGTCAACAAAGACCAAATCAAAACAAAAAAAAAATATTCGTTAGTTGGGGCCTTAGAGTTGTTTTTCGATTTTGACCAAAGTATTTCGATATCGAGTGTTTATTTCCTCCTACTTGCACTCCCTTTTTCGAACTACACACTCCATACCCATTGTCCACCATTCATACCAACTAAACCACCAACATTGCACCTATTAAACCACCAACATTGCACCACCCTCTGCTACTCTCATGCAACTAAAGTCCACAACCATCGATATCTCCCATACATCGCAACCTCTATAACAATCTCACCCAAATCTAACGCAATTTCT
>SNQN01000553.1:95748-115173 GCA_008642245.1 Bassia scoparia
GACTAAAGCCTGTCTTCTTTAAGGAAGCGATTCACGTGCTTGTGCATCCTATTCCTTTTGTAAGAGTATCCCAGTCCGAACTTTCATCTTCGCGCAGATCGAAAGAGAGATAAGATCTCCTTGTTGATCCTTCAAGGCATTCCAGAATAGCCTTGTTAAAAATTATATGCTCGAAAGATGAAGTCCCAAAATCCATCCAAATCAATGAAAGAAACCTGAAACTCACTTAAACACTGAACAAACAAATTAGTAGCAAAGACGGCCTTAAAAAGGCCAAAAACCATTCAATATAGCAAGAGAATGAGGGAAAAAACCATATATCTATACACTACATCAATACGCGAGAAGGGGGGTTGTATATAGTAATGTGTGGGAAGTGTGTACAATACAATATAGCATTGTCTAGCCCAAGCCCGATTAATGGGCAACAATTTCATGCTAAGTCAGGTCTGACCCATAGCTACCTCTAATCAATGTCTGAAAATCTCGGTAAAGGACGGAAAACACGGATAGTAACTCTAGTAAGGTTTCTTACAACAAATTTTTTCCTGATATCCCCATTGACATAAAATTTTATAAAAATTTTTTTGTTACAAAAAATATTTTAAAACGTATTTTCTGGTAAACAAACCTCTTTTTAAAAGATTTTTTTTCCTTTACAAAAATGGTAATTTTGCATTGTTTTAGGATGAGGTTGGTGGAATGTACTAAATGATGCTATAGACTCTTTCCATCCTTTAATATTTGCCATTATTTCATTCTACCAAAGAAATCTTTCCAATGGAAAACATATACTTTCTCCGTAARGAATTAATGYAAACTTTGGTTTGGGCACGCTTTTTAAGGAAGAGATTTAAYGGTGTAAACAAGCAAATTAGGTAAAGAATTTTAACACAATCAAGAATAATAATATATGTTACTAGTTTTAAAATTATTTTACCTAATTTACTTGTATATACTCTTAGATCTCTTCCTTAAAAAGCGTGCGCAAACCAAAGTTTCTATTAATTCGTTAAAGAGGAAGTATATACTTCCCTTGCCTATTTTCACTATGGCATTAACTATAAAATTACAAGGTTTATAACTTGCTATTATGATAGTTAAATTTGAAAATGACATAGCTAAAAAAATGAAATTTGGCAAACAAAGTAGCAAGGTTTGTAACTTGCCAGCATTGTGGATGCTCTTATGCACGAGACCTAGCTAAATATATTTCATTGCTTATTTGATCTGCAAAAGAGCTAAAATGACACTCAGATCTTTGATCCAACCTTTTCTCAACTAACACCGATGCATGCAAATTGATGCAATKATGCAAAACTAATCGTTTTTTAAAGTTATAATCTCAAAATTTATCTACAATAGAMAAATTAACTCCCAAAACATTTGACCGGACTTTTTATTTTGTATATTGAACCAATTACACGCATGACACATAAAGGTTAATCATCATATAAAATAAATTCAACATTGAAATTTTAAAATAGTTATTGATCATGTTAGAGTATATAACATATTTCTGGGCTTCAACCATTAGCTTAAGCTATTGATTGAGATGGTCTGGTTATCATGGTATCAGAGCCAGTGTGACATAGATGTCACGGGTCACGGGTAGAATTTAGGAGCAACAAATCGCATAGCAGTAGAATAGACAAACAAAATTTAGGGTTTTAGAATTTTTGAGGCTAGAAAGTTAGGATTTTGAGTGAATTTGGCTCCGATACCATGCCGAGAAGAGAAAATAGATCTACATTTTTATTGATTGTATTACTTGTCATATGTTTCCCATATAATTACATCAATATATATAAAAAACATAACCTAACCCTAGATAAAACCCTAATAACCTAGAATAACCTAATGGGCCTTGAACCTATGGTGCAATACCCTCAAACAGATCAACAAGCAAAATGCCAAGCAAAGTAAGTTTTGTTACATCTTGTAAGTAAGGCRAGAATAGTTTCTCACAAAAACGATGCAATATTTTTTGCCAAAAACKTATTCAATTTTTAGTAATCCAAAAAATTAAAGCCTTGTTAAATTTATTTTTTTTTAAAAAAAAATTGTAATTGAAATCTTATTCCAACATCACCAACTAGAGTTGACTTGCTTGTGACTCTTATAACTCAGGTCTCCATGACRGAGTTATGAGAATGAAAAAACATAGATCAAATTGTTGTTAATTATTGAGGCCATACATCCATTTAAAATTCTGAGAGAGACTAATTCACTTGTCAAGGTGGTGAGAACTTGTTAAACTTCATTGGCCGTATACTAGAGGAGTTTGACCATACACAAGTTTAGTGAGGTTCTAGTATAAAATCAATTTGTAATACTTCGTCAAACAATTGTTCGCAACAAAACAATATTTTATACTTCACACATAATACCCCTTTGTTGAAAACAATCACCGACYATGGAAGTACAAGAAGTAGCTAGCTCATCCAAATTATATATTTCACCCGTTCTTTATTACTTGCATCATTTCTGACTTTTGAATGTTCATTTTTTTAACAATATACACTATCTCTCTCCTATCACGTGAGGRCTTTCTTTTTTCTTCTTCTCTATCTCTACCCCTACCCCTTCTTAAAATTTACGYTTYTTTGGATGCAACTAATAYAGAACAGAGTCGGRATTAYTTTTCCTCTKTCTCRGGTGGGAAATACGTGGATATACTATCGACAGAACTAAACAAAAAGATAATAATAATCTTGTTCCAACATCCAACAGACCAAGTTTGGCAAAGTATACGAATTAGGCTTTGGTTTTTTAAGCGGGACAAATGACGTGATTACGTGAATAGGACTGAAAGGCTCATTGAGCCATTAATTGCAAGAATAGTAACGATAAAATTGCTAAATTGGTACAACTTGTATTTTGTGTTTGCGACCAAGGACAGCTTTTCTTTGGTAGATGTGGTTAGGTCCTTTTCAATGTGATGTGCTGTAAGCCTGAATGCAACAGATTTTGGGGGGTTTTGGTGTGGTTTGGTCTTACAAATTTGTGGTCAATTGGTCATTAATACTTTACTCGGAGGAAWCCCCGAGTGTCGTCCATCTATCCATCATGATTCGCGATTTATAGGTAGACTTAATTGAYATTTAATTTTTGATTAGGTCTAATGTCAAGGTACAACGGAATTAAGAGCACATTCATCGATGAATACTTCCTACTCCTAATTCAGTTTCTCTCTCCTTCTCTACTGACACTTCATTTTTAACTATTTTCATCCTTTTCCTCTTAAAATCCCTTCAAATTTACCAAATCCACAAGGATCCTCATTATATACCTTTAACATATACCCTAACACATATTTATTCTCATACACACATTTAATATTGTATTCTTTAAATTATTACTTACCGGAAAGATGTGGACCATATGCAAGGAAAGTAATTAAAAAATAYCAAAGATGCTTTATAGCGCATGAYTCGAGGCACATAAATCCTCTACTAGTAGAGGATTTTCCAGCTTCCTTATGTGAATTAGGATACTCATTGTATATTGTCATTCATGAGGACATCCTAATAGAGCTATTAGGAGGGTATTTCCTCATGAACGGAGATACTCTAATAAGCGTTGTAACCTGTATAATAACATTACTGTATACTCACTTCGTTTCATAATGTTCATGTCATTTTCTTTCTCCGGAAATTTCATAACATTACATAGGGCGTGTTCGGCGTAGCCTTTTTAGGTAGCTTTTAGCGTTCTGACTAGATTAAAAAGCTACTTGGTTAATTTTATTATTGTTCGGCAAGGTAGCGTTTTGAGTAGCTTTTAGCGTTAAACGCTACCTTTTTCAAACGCTAGTAGGAGTAGCGTTTTAGCTTTTAGCTTTTAAGCTAGGATAAAAAGCTACTTGGTAATTAATTTTCTTCTATTATAAATACAACCGCTACTTCTGCCGAACATTCATATTGACAATTTTAGTTTCGTCCGCTACCCGCTACTTCCAACGCTACTTATTAGCTTTTAAGCTACCCGCTATTTATACCATTAAAAGTTACTTCCAACGCTATCATTGCCGAACACGATAATACGAAGTAGTATTTGCATTTGGTCAAATGACGACGTTGTGTGTCAAAAAATATGCCGATTATCTATTTTGATATGATTTGCAAGTCTCCACTATGGAATTCAAATAAAAGCTTTGCACCAAAGTACTAATCAGATCAAAGCACGGGCGTTTTGATGGTTTCACTTCGTAATTAAAGGAAGGATGTTTGCGTAACAGAGAACTTATTGGCCCATTAAACCAATTACAAAGTGCCAATTTGGTACGCAATTAGTTTTGCTGTTTTACATCAACTTTTGATCAAGAGTAAACCACAATGATTAGTGAGCTATCATTCAAATTTTCAGCCCCATTAACGAATAATGACAATATATGATTATGATAATTTCACCATTTTTTATCTTGTCTTTAAATGCCAAGAGTATTAACTACTCCCTATGTTTGGAGTACATTAGTTGAGGTAATTTGTGTGTTTGTAAGTCATAGGGTTTTCAAAATGCTACTTTCGTAGTATTTATAGAGTTTCTAATATAGATAACTTGACTTTTGTTTTTCGATTTTTTTTATAATGTTTCGAAAATGTTTCCAAAGAGTTTCATAAGGATTTCTAATAAATTTGTTCTCTCAAAAAACTTTGTATTTTCATTCGTCCCAAATAACCACAATACACAATGTATACTACTTTTTTTATGCACACGATGCGTGCACTAATGTACAAAATTACAATTTATAAAAACAATTCTAAAGTAATAATTTATAAGCTATGTATTACAAATTAAAACAATGTTTTGATATAACTGTTATGATTAAGTTTATTACTTGACCACTAATTTTATAAGGAATTTCTAATCAATCCTAGAGATTGATTTAATGAATCAATCATGTGACATATTTGTATAAGGTTTCATAATTATGTGCAACTTTTGGGGTCAAAATATATCCTACTTGATTAACCCAAAAGTTGCACATAATCACGGAATCCTATACAATTATGCCACTGGATTGATTTTTTTGACGAGAAAAAAGGAGTTATTATTACGCAATATCAGCGATTACAACGTGCGAGATTTCCCTAGGCATATCTTCTAACCAAACAGTAAAGGAACCAACCGAACGACCTAATTGACCTAAACTATGAGCTACCTTATTGCCACTTCTACGAACAAAAGAAAAACTACACGACTGACATTTTCTACTATACTTAAGAATATCATTGATAATAAGACCAAAGCTTGACTTATAAACAATTCCTTTCGACAAAGCATTGAAGACCATCAACGAATCTGTCTCCAAAACTAAAGACCTCAGGCCTGACTCCCATGCAGCACCAATAAGCATCCTCATTGCAAGAGCTTCAGCTTCCTCCACCGAGCAATGCATCACCCATAAATCACAAGCCGCAAGGAGAACATCACCACTACTATCCCTGACCACACCTCCCAATCCTACCTTACCATCTTTAAATTTTGCTGCATCCGAATTTGCTTTCCAAACATACACCAGCAGCAGGCACCTCCCACACTTCATTAGACAAATGTGACGCCTGAGCCACCACCCTCCCATCATCAACTGTCTCCGTATACTCCATTAGCAGCCCCTGACACCTTGAGAAAAAAAAGAGGTAAATGCACCGTTGAAGTCTGAAAATATCACTTGTTTCGTTTCAACTATATGCCCCAAACCAAACCCCAAAAGTTGCTCCACCAAAATTCCTCGTTGATCCTTGCAGCCAACATTTCMAGCCATTCCCACAGAGAGCTATTCTTTAGCTCCGCAACATCTAAACGCAGTACCGATGATTTCCAGATGATCTCAACCTCCCTACACAAGAAAAGAGCATGCTTCAAAGATTCTTCCTCCTCCCCACAGACCGAACAAATGGGATCCATCGCAACACCACGCTTAACCAAGTTCGCACCCACCTGTACACCGTTATGAATAACCTTCCAGCCAAAAAGCTGGACTTTGGGGGGCACCTTGGCACTCCATAGCTTCCTCCAATTTCTACTGACAGATTGCTTCGAGTTAGAAGCTTTGGAAGCATCTCGATTGTTAAGTGCTAGGTAGTACGCACTACGAACCGAGAAGAGTCCCTTCTTTGAGGGAGCCCATGTCCAGGAGTCCACYGTTGGGAATCGAGGCAAAAGTTCCTCCATAATTGCATGTGCCTCCCAAGGAGAAAATAAGGAGGTTATCAAATCAGTCTTCCAGTGGCCTTCCTCAATCAAATCTCGAACAAGCACAACATCCCCTCGCTCAGCTTCATGTCTTGGGATAATTTTGAAATTGGGGATTTTTTTAACCCCGAGGATCATGCCATATGTCAACAGTACAACCATCACTCACGAGTTTCTTGGCCCCCATTTTAAGTAACTCTCGAGCTGCACGTATGGATTTCCACATGAAACTTGCAACCGGGCTTACTTTCACATCCAGAAAAGATTGATTAAGAAAATATTTATTTTTTAAGATCTTTGAAATTAGAGAGGTTGGGTTGGTAATGAGCCTCCATCCTTGTTTTGCTAACATAGCCATATTAAAAGCCTTTAAGTTCCTGAAGCCCAACCCACCTTCTTTCTTGGGAGCATACAATTTTTCCCAACCAATCCAAGCAATTTTCTTTTCCTCCTTTTGTTGCCCCCATAAGAAACTGCGGCAAAGTTTCTCTATCTCATTAAGAATGCTGCTAGGGATTTCAAAGCATTGCATGGCAAAAGTAGGTATCGCTTGAGCCACCGTCTTTATCAAAACCGCTCTTCCTGCTTGCGATAGAAACTTCTCTTTCCACCCTTTAAACTTCTTCAAGACACGTTCCTGAATTGACTTGAATACAACTTTTTTAGAATTACCAACAAAAGTTGGCAATCCTAGGTATTTATCATGGTCATCGAGTGCCTTAAAAGACAACTTCATCCGAAGAATTTCCTTCTTTTCTTGCTCAATATTTCGGCTAAATGACACCTCAGATTTATCCAAGTTCAGTTTTTGCCTTGAAGCAGCTTCATAGTTAGACAAGATTTCCACCACATTCTCCACCTCCTGTTCATTAGCACGCACAAACAACAAACTATCATCGGCAAAAAACAAATGAGAGATAGGGGGAACTCTCCTACCAATTTTAAGGCCATGAATTTCCTTTTTAGCTTCAGCATCTCGCAATAAAGAAGAAAACCCCTCTGCACAAATAATGAAAAGAAAAAGTGACAGCGGATCACCCTGCCGTAGACCCCGAGAGGGTAGGAATTTCCGTGCTGGTTGTCCATTTATGAGAAGCGAGAAAGAAGCCGAAGTAACACAATTCATAACAGAGGCCACAAAGCTAGCAGGAAACCCCAGTTTTGATGCGTATTCAATAGCATCAGTATAATTTATTATTTTATTTTATTTTATTTTTGTTGAGTCGTCTATTAATCGCGAGATTGAGATACGTCAGTCCAAAAGCTACGCGTGATTGATAGAATTAAGAGTTTGTTAGGGAGTTAGGATATTATCTTGATATTAGATTTAGATATTTTAGTTTGTTAGGATAATTCTAGTTTGTTAGAGTAGTTAAGATATTTTAGTTTGTTAGGATATAATTAGTTATTTCATAGATATATTTAGTTGTTACATGGATATGATTTAATATCTTATTCTAGGTAGTTTATTTTCAGATTTGTTTTGTACTATAAATATGGGATGAATCAGTTAATAAAAATTAAGTTTTGTGTTTTGAGTTAATCAGGTAGCGTTGCTATTGTGGTGCGTCCACTTCTCATAAGGTTGAGGCCGAGTGAAACCCCTTGTAGTTGAGGCTATCAAGGTTTTTATCCAACAGTTTTTATTAGTTATTCAATTGAATCTTCCACAATAAAATAATTAGAACCTCACTAGTGTTTGCCGATAATTTGTTGATAAATTATCTCACGCAACCACATCAAGTTTGATCATCATGTGCTCAAGAAAAGACCATTCCACTCTATCATAGGCCTTGCTCATATCTAATTTCAGCCCCAAATAGCCATCCTTACCAGTCTTCTTTTTGCGCAAATAATGAAAGCACTCATACGCCACTAAAATGTTGTTAGTAATCAATCTCCCAAGAACAAAGCCACTTTAAGAATCAGAGATGATATCAGGCAAGACTAATTTCAAGCGATTCGCAAGGACTTTAGAGATAAGCTTATACAAGACATTACATAGACTGATGGGCCTATAATCAACAGGAGACTCACATACTTTTTTCTTAGGAATTAAAGTAATATAAGTCTGATTTATAGAACCAACATCACCATGACCATTTAATACACTAACAACATTATCAATTATATCAGGGCCGATTTTATGCCAAAATTTCTGGTAAAATAAAGCACACATACCATCCGGGCCTGGCGCTTTCGTTGGCTGCATTTGATTTAGAGCAATTTCTACCTCCTCCCCTGAGAAGGGACTTGTCAACATGGTTACCATGGCCTCCGAGACCATAGGCTGTACACAACTTAGAACTGGCTCCATCTCCAAATTATCAGCTCCTTTGAAAAGGTGTTCAAAATGTTGTGTAAAGATCTCCATACTATCCTTTTCCTCTTCAGAAGTGTTCCCTGCACCATCCTTTGTCATATTAATCTGGTTCCTTTGCCTCCTTTGTTGAGCTTTATTATGAAAAAATTTGGTGTTTTTGTCACCATGTCTAAGCCAATCATGTTGACTTCGTTGCCTCCAAAACAATTCTTCCCGAGCTTCTAATTCATCCATCCTCATGTCCACCGCTCTTATTTGCTCAACCTCTTCATTCGTTTGAGGTTCACCCATTAAGGTTTGCATCTGTTGAGTACAAGCCCTCAATTCCTTGTGAAAATCACTAAACATTGTTTTGCTCAAGGAGCTCAACTTATGAGTCGTCCTCATCAAGTTGGCAAGCACATCACTGCCATTAGGCTATGATTCTTCAATAATCTAAGCACAAGCATCATCTCGCAACCACATCTCCTCGAACCTGAATAAACGTCTCCGTTTCCTCTCCCTATTTTTAACAAAGGCCCGGATAGTGAGACAAATAGGGAGATGATCCGATCTCCTCTTATCCAAGTGAGACACAAAGGAACTGCCATAAAGCTCCTTCCATTCCATATTTGAGAAAAAACGATCCAAACGCTCCTACAAATGATCATCCCCTCCTTGGTGATTGTTCCAAGTGAACTTGTGACCTATAAAATTTAAATCAAATAAATCACAAAAATCAATAGTATCTCGAAACAATCCAGCAAGTGAAAAATCAAAGGCCGCCCCTCCATGTTTCTCTTCTTCCCAAAGCATAAGATTCCAGTCACCACCACATAACCACGGTCCAGTTGAGTCTTGACACAAGGTACGAAGGAGGCTGAGTGTTTTATGCTTGTCTGCGTGCTCAGGGTAACCGTACACACCAGTAAAACGCCATTGTTGGTGATCCTCCGTGATAATATTGACATCAATATGGTGATCAGAGTATGACTGCAATTGTAACTCCCATTCCTTTTTCCACATCATCATCAAACCCCCACTACGAGCTCTCCCCTGTCCCCTCTCCTTTACAGCCAACTGAGAGACACCCATCAAAGTTCAGCTTGAGCCTAATTCGAGCAGCCTCATTATTGTGTAATTTAGTCTCCCGAAGAAAGATTACTATGTGATTTTCAATGATCACTATGCGTCGCAACACACGAATTGCCTTGGGATTCCCCAACCCACGACAATTCCATGATAAAATTTTCATTGATTAGGGAAGGCATTATGGCTGCCCGCGCCATCAATCATCATGTCCGATTGGCCAACACCAGAGCTCACCACCTTCATCTCACTATGTTTACACCCAGTGCTAGATATGCGTTGAGTGACTTGCATGGATATTCTGTGCGGCCCCTCTTAGAGAATCTCACAGTAGAAGACTCCGAGAGCACTTCCTCCCCTTCTTGCTCAACCACACCACCATCCACAGCTACCATACTAGAGTGTTGTAATGTATTATTGTCAGTATCATGGAGGTCCTCAAAGTTTAATTACTTTCTTACCTTGCTCTGCTTCAAAGACTCCCTGAGTTCGAGGCATTTCCTCGATTCTTCCTCTAACGTAGCCTCTGGAATCCTTCCTCTCAAGGGGGATGATTTAAGCCATCTACCATATGGTAACTTAGACGTAGGGGTACCTTCCACAAATTTCGGGCATTGGAAATATGTGTGACCAAGAAGGCAACCACAAGCGTGACAAAAATCCATTAATTTCTCATAAGTAAACTTAATCAGTTTAAGACCATTATTTGTAGCAACCTTCGTCCATCTTCGCAGTGGTTTATTGATGTCAAGGGCAACTCGAAAACACAAGAATTTACACCATCCAATGGGGTCCGAATCATCAATCTCCAAGAAATCACCCATACTAGAAGCTAGGGTTTTAGCCATTGCACTCGTACGCTTATGCAAAGGCACATCCCAAGCCCTTACCCAGAAAGCAATTTTTGAGAATATAATCTCCGATGGTTGTACTCCGTCCACAATCTCTTTAACAAGAATTGGTGCCCCCCTGAAGGACCACGGTCCTCCATCTAAAACTCTAATCTTATTCATCATTGAAAAAAATTGGAAAATGTAAATATTCTCATCAATTTCTCGAATTATCATATCTTTGCCAAGCCTCCATGCAACCTTGAGTGCGCTTTGCATGGATTCGATCGTGAACGAATTCTGGGTTAGAATTTTGCCAATGAGACATAAATTCAATTGCTCCTACATTACTTGCTCATTCTCTTCATCACAACATTTAATGATTTCATCTTCCTCCTCCGTCATATAAAGACCGTGGAGTTTATCCTCAATCGCATCCATTGTATGCAGCAAAAAGCACCACAGAAACTTCCAAGAAAATTCAAAGGAAATTCGTGGGAGTAAACAAAATAGAGAGAAGAAAAAATTAAGTTGAAAGGAAAACTCTCACTTCAATAGGTAATCGAAGGAGCAGGGGAAAAACTCTACCAAAACCTAGAGAGAAAACCCTAGTTTTTAGAGAGGAGGTTGTCATTATGCCACTGGATTGATAATAAAACAATCTACAGGTTTGATTATAAATTTCCCTAATTTTCCATTATCAATATAAATTTTTTTTAAAAAATCATTTTATTTGATCTTTTTTGAGTGATGTTAATTGATATTTATTTAAAATGGTCATTAATAAATTTACATAGTCAATGCAGTCTTTTTTAATTGGTCACAAAAAACAAAACAACTTACAAAGTACAAACATTTTTTAAGGGTAAAATAGATATTTTATGTAGATTCCAATATAGATTAAATTACCCTTAATGATAATTTGATGCATATACCATATTTAACTTACTTGTTTAATATGACAAATCCGATTTTTTTTGTGTGTTTCTAAATATCGAATTCATTAAAGGTATTTTTGGTTTTTTTGAAGGGGGACACCATCTTCCTCCCCCCTTCACTTATATAATAGAGATATAGAGAGATATAAAACCTAAGATTCTCAAATATCCTAACTTCGTAAAAGATATCACAATACATAATATCTATCAATAATATCTCAAAATATATCCCAATACCCCCCCTCTCAAGTTGGAGCATACATATCTCGAATGTCCAACTTGCGAAAAAGAAAATCAAACTTAGCTTTCCCTAAAGCCTTGGTAAAAATATCCGCCAATTGCACTCTCGTAGGTACATATGAAGGTGTAATAGTCCCATCGACAATCACATCTCTTACAAATTGACAATCTGCTTCAATATGCTTTGTCCGTTCATGGAACATGAGATTTTTAGCAATATATAAAGCAGACTAACTATCACAATACACATGCATACCCTTTTTATGTTGTACACCCAAGTCTCCAAGAAGTTGCTTCAACTATTTCAATTCACAAGTCAATGATGCCATCGAACGATATTCAACTTCTATAGAGGAACGCGAAACAATAAATTGTTTCTTAGTTTTTCACGATACTGGAGATAAACCAAGAAGCACAAACCAACCACTCAATGAACGTATAGAAAGGGAGAAGTGTCAAGTGATAGCTGCGATTGAAAAATCGCAGCTACTGTTCATCCTTTATTTTTATTTTTATTTTTTTTTAAATGTAGTTTTTTTTAAAAAAAAAAGAAAAAAGAAGTCTAAGCCAATAATAACACGCCACATTGCATGAGTATCACATGGGTCAAAAAAGTAATGGGCCCATGTATTTTATCAATTGTAAAATACTATAAAATCGACTGGACAATGTTTGGTACACTTTTGACAATGTTTTACTATATTCTGGACAATGTTTGGTACACCTATGACAATGTTTCAGAAAAAGTAAAGAATTGCGATTTTCCAATCGCAGCTATGACTTTATCATTCCTCTATAGAAAGAGGACAACTTGCCCAATCTGAATCACACCAACCTTCCAATTAGAAAGCACTGTCACGTCTCAACAAAATACCTTGGCATGGTTTTTTCTTCAAATATCTCACAACACGCAAAGCTGCCTCCTAATGTTCTGCACTCGGATTTTGCATAAATTGCGATAAGATGTGTACAGAATATGCCAAATCCGGTCCAGTCACAGATAAATAAATCAACCGTCCTACAAATCTAGCTACGATATTTCTCTACATCTTGCAAAAAAAAAAAAATCACCTTTCGTCAGTGCTAACTTGTGGTTTTGCTCCATGAAAAACTCTGCAGGTTTAGCATCTAATAAAAATGTCTCTGATCTGTAATTAGATCCGAAGCATGCTTCCTTTGGCAAATAAAAAATCTGTCTATTTCGAGATACCTCTGATGTAGCCCCAAAAAATATTTCAAAACTCCCAAATCTTTCATTTTGATACATTTCCCCAAATATGATTTAAATTCAATCATAACAGATCTATCATTGTCTGCCATAATTAAATCATCAACATACACTAACACATTCAGGTGCAATTTTCCTTTCATCAAAATAAACAACGAATAATCAGAGCATGATAAATTGGATCCAACTTAACCTCTTGATACCATGATAAATTTGTTCTCTCAATAATTCTTTGTATTTTCATTCATGCTAAATAACCACAATACACAATGTATATATAGAGATATAAAACTTGATAATCTCAAATATCCCAATTTCCTAAAAGATATCACAATACATAATATCTATCAATAATATCTCAAAATATATCCCAATAATTTTCGAATTTCCAAGTTTCAAAAACGTAGAAACATTAAGTCCTAAAAGTTTTCGTGCTTCATAAAAATTAGGTCTATGATTGTAACATTACGGCACAAAAGAGATCACAAGAATATGCTTTGAACCATTCCAATCAATATATGTTAATCTGTACATATTTGATTGGTAATGGTGAATAAATTAATTTGATTAATGACTCTACAATACAATAATAAAATTAAACCCTCTTTTTTAAATTTTATTTTATTTTATTTATAACAATAAAGTGGACATATTCGTATAATTAACCCAAGAACAAGAATCATCTATCATCATACTTTTTCTACAACAATGGAAGTGACCAATCAGAGTAGAGTGGAGGTGGTTTAGCAGATGTTTATTCGTTTTTTTATCTTCCAAAGCATGTTTTTGCTCTTTATTTAATCCACAATTTTTGACTTGGATTTGATTGCGAAATGGATTTGTGGTGTACAAAATCTCTTGTAAGCTAAGCTAAGTAACTGCAAAATGCTTCTTAACATCTTACGCACCAATAAGTGTCATATGAAAAATAATTGAACCTATTCATAAATCGAGAGAATTTTCTCGTCAATTTAGTTTTGTTAAATTAAACTTATTGCTATTGAATTAAATTTATTTTTATTGAACTTAACTAATTTTTATTGAAACATTAAGAATTTTCTTAAGAATTTGACCTAGTTACTGTTGAAACTTATCTAAATAAGTTGACGAGAATACGACTTTAGTGAGTAGTCTATTAAAATCAAATCTTTATAATTTTTACTAAATTGTACCCGTGCAATTGCACGGTATTCATAAAAAATAAAAATGAGAACATATAAACATGATATTTTTTTTACAATAATGTGATTTGTATGTTTTTATGAATGTTTAATTTTTTTAATTTCAATCCTTATTAGCCAAGTGAATTTGGTGTGTTTCATTTTCTTAATTAAATAGACTTCACTTTATAATTAAATATGACTTTAATGCACGGAGGTTTATTTTATTGTAATATTTTTAACATGTCACAAACAAAAAGCAACAAAATTTATGAAATTTAATGTGACTTGAATCAAATTCTAACATTTGAGTTGGYTAAAAGTCATATTCAATGTTTATGCGTATTAAACTGAATACGGTTAGTTTTTACTCATCTTAGTTTTTTTAAAAAAAAATAATAAAATGTAGTTTTTAATTGGGTTTATTGGAGGGAAGGATTATTAGAATTGAAGGATTGTTTTGGAGGGAAGCTTTATGGTGAGAAGTTGGGGTAGTTTCTAAAGGTGAGATTCTTTTAAGTAAATAGATTAGGAAAAATTGTCAACAAATACCCGAATTTGATCAACTTTCAGAAATAACTATTTTAAAAAAAAAAAAACAAAAACAACTATCCACTTTTTATGTTTTCTTCTCTTAACGAAAATTCACTAACCCGTTAACTCCCAACAATCCAAAACCATCTATAATACGACTTAATATATGATTATAATTTCAAAATAGCCTCCATTATTTGTTTTACAATGAGAAATATTTGATTAGAACATGAGAGATCACACCGTTTTTTGTTTTTTTGTTTTTTTGTTTTGAGCAACAATATATTGGGATGTACAATGTACATAATTAATCTACATAATATACAATGATATAACTTATTATAAGTATATAGTAATAGTAACTAGATACAGTACAGTTGATCTGGATAGTACCGAAGAATATCCTTGTTGCATATGCATTTAATGGATAATGTATATCACATGACCCTCTCTCATTTTTGTGATTATTTCTATCACATGACTTTGCATTTTTCTGCATTCAATTCAATCCAATTAAGTATAATAAAATTCCTCTTATTTCTTTCTTTTATTATTTATGATATTCGATTGAGGAGCATTTCTGATTTTGTCATCAACTTGGATAAATCTAGATAAGGGAATAAGGCCACCACCCCACCATAAGGTTTTTTTTTCAATAAATACTCGTGGTTTAATTCTAAGAGTATATATGTTTACATTAATTGAAAACTAATTAATTGTTTTGAAATGAATTGTATATGAGAGAAGAAAATTATGGACTAAACTGAACTGAATTCAGCTAAATATTGATGTATATTTAGTTTTGTTGGACTCATCCTTATTTCACAACAACAATAATATCTAGTAAACTCATACGAGTAATAAAATTGATGAACAACTATTCCATCCATTCGAAAAATTTGGAAAATCACTTGAGAGTTACCTAAAATTTGAAACAATTGCCAATAAAAATACTATGGACACAAACAAATAAATTAGGTACAATTATTGTGTTTGCAACTATTATATAATTTTATTTTTTCTATATAATTCAGAAATAAAAACAATTGCAAACATAAACATGACATGTTTACACATATTGCCAACCCATCATCAATCATCTATGTGTTAATGTGTACATATATAATTAATCAGGATATATCCTTCCTTACTTAAAAAAATAAAATAAAAATAAAAATAAAACCCCAGTGTAGCTTGTGTTTATGGATAATGTTAGGCAGACAATGTGCACAAGTAAGCAATATGTCTATATATACTTCAATAGCTTGTAAATTTGTGATTCATGCTCCACCATAGAAAGAATAGTATGAGATCATTTTTTTTGTTTTCACAACTCAATTTTAATTAGTCATCTAAAGCTACATACTTCTTCTGTTCCACGAAATTTATGTCAGTTATTTTTTTAACTATTCACAAGTAAAGAGAATCTTATAATAAATAACTATTAATGTATAAGAATAAATATAGTCAAAGAGATCTTATTTGATTCGTGCTAATGAGTAGATTATTAATGTTCAATTGTTACAATTACAATATATACAAATGCGTAACTAAAAATATAAACGATATAAAACATGCATTGAGAAGCGTAAAAATAATAACTGGCAGAAATTTCTTAGAATATATTAGAACTTATATAAATTTAGGGTCTATTTTAAAAATAAATAAATAATACGAGTAAAGACTTAGGAATAATAGAGTATGTATTTTTCATCCTTGTTTTTTATATGCTGTTTCAAAAACCCCAGCTAATAAATTAATGCAGCTCAATATAACAAGTTTCGTGCATGTAATATTAGTTGAGTCAAAATTTGTATACATAGCACAATAATTCTAGCAAAACATGTTTGAATGATCGAATTGTTAAAACTTAACCATTGACTTCTTAAAATTAAGTTCAGTTAAGTAGAGACTATACTGATTATAACTTAATTAATTACTCAGTTTCTAGTTCCTTCATCAATAGTAAGTGTTAATTATTTCTTTGAGAAATCAAAGGAGTATTAGAGTTTACTAGTATTAGAGTTTATTATAATTTTGATTATAATAGCTAGTGTTTACTCAATAAGTGAAATGTTTTGTTATTGTCATTTAAAAATATTTTTAGTTTTTAAAAATTAAATTTATGCAGCTCATACGTTCGAAGCTAGAATGATCTCTAATAAGGTAGTTTATTACAACCTTACTATACCTAGCTTCCATCAACGCATTTTCATCCCATATTCTGATATTCATCTTCACGGTAAGTCCAATGTGTATGACTTTCTATTTTATAAGCGGGGATGAGGTGAGTACACCATAACATTCACCCCCGCGGGGCTATGGCACCACCCCATCACTCATGACGGGTTCCTATATGACCATCTCCAATGACATCCATAATTGAAATCTTCACTACACAAGATTTAATTAATTCTCCCCCTCAATAAATAACTCATTCTATATAAAACTAATTAAAATTATTTCCATAAAAATGTTCAAACATGAGTTGTTGAGTTTTTATATTTTCAACGTAGGCTTATATAGTCCTCGCAATTAGAACTTTGAACTATCTAAACCTATTCTATTAAAATTTTACCCGACACATATGTGATACGCGACTTCTTATAAATTATAGCACAAAAAGATGTGGTTTAACCAATAATGTCGCCATTCCTCCTAAAAATTGCATTGGAATTGGAAAAATTTACAGAAAATAATCACAAGCACTCTGTAAAAAAAAATAGCCATAAAATACAAATTTGTTTGTATTTACATCAGTAGTGAAAAGTGACAAGCCCGATACATCAGCCTGTAAGCCCAACTGGTCCATTTTTTCGGCCTTCTTAATAATGGGCTCAGAWTGGTCTAGGTAAGCCTTTGTTTTTCTCTTTAAATTAATTTTGGGCTTAAAGACTAATATATGAGCTAGGTAAGCCTTTGTTTTGTTTTTTCTTTTCGTACCAAAGCATCCAGATGTTGGGCGAGTTCGACAATAATAGCGGTACAAGTAYCTTTTAGCGATAGAATTYAAGTAGTGTGTAGCTGAAAAACTAATAAGTAGCGTTGGAAGTAGCGGATAGCGAACGAAACTAAATTTGTCGATATGAGTGTTCGACAGCAGTAACGGTTGTATTTATAGTAGAAGAAAATTAATTACCAAGAAGCTTTTTTTTCTAGCTTAAACGCTAAAAGCTCAAACATTACTCCTACTAGCGTTTGAAAAAAGTAGCGTTTAACGCGAAACGCTACTCAAAGCGCTACCTTGCCGAATAGTAATAAAATTAACTAGGTAGCTTTTTAATCTAATCAAAACGCTAAAAGTTACGCCGAACACACCCACTATCATGAGCAATGCCCGTGTTATGCAAGACAAAGTTTTTGTAAAATATTTTATTTTATTCTAATAAATTAAAAACTACTCCAATTGAATTCTATTATATTAATCAAATGGATGTGAGTTGATTAATGTACATGATGAATATAACTATTCTTATTAATATTTATAATAAATTGGTTTTGACCAGCCTTATATAAAAGTTTGTGAAGTAGTAAAACTCACCTTCAGTGCAAAGAAGAAACAAAAACTCAATTACAGGAACCCCATTTTTCTCTCTTCCATCCTTATTCTCCCTTGCAGGTTAAAAATTAAATTTGTCTCGACCAAAGCGTTTATTCTCCATCTAACAATGTGGACATTGTTATGCCCAATTTCCCTAAGCGGTCAAATACAGCTTCAAAAGCATCGCCAGCTTCAGGTAGCCTAATAGTATCAGCTTTCAGGTTACGGGTACCTTCCAACTGTCAACAGGAGACAAAGTCAAAGTACGGTTCCTAAGTTCAAGGAGTCCAAGTCAGAAGTCAGCAGTACATGTCGTCATAACTGTTTCCTATATTCCAGCAGTTAGTTACAACAGCATGCRRAGATTTCTAGGAAACTGCGCCAGYTTCACCCCACGAACCTTGTTTCTAGCTGCACGAAGCTGAGGACGTGAGTTTAGGGCTGAAATTACATACACGACTCCCTTAGACRAGTCAAAGAAGCAGAGCACATTCAAYCACGTTGTCTTAGAAGTGGGTCCGAGATTCCAGCTTCAACTCCCTTAATATTCGAAAGAAATAACAACTATCCTCATCTATAAATAGAGACATTCTGCTCACGAAATTACACACAGTCGTTCCTCTCTKTGTCCTAAGTATTTCCTATAATTTTTATAGCATAATTCTAAGTCACTATCAATCGATTGAACCTGTAATCAAACGAGCATTCTTGCCAAATATAYTGGATTGGTGAACTCAAAGCCACCCGCGGTTTTTACCCTTATTCCTGGGGTTTTRCGRGTCACCATCTCTGGTGTTCTTCCRTCTCTTTCCCTCTTTTTATTAAGTTTATATAAATTTCGATTATACTTACCAGCGTCGGAAGCATTAAATAAACACTAAAAATATTTTATTAAAATGACACTACATATATGTATGCTAAACTCACACATCAATTAGTGTATTAATATTTTGATTTAGCGGCRAYGYRTTTTTGAATTCTCCCTAAAGAAAACTCTCTTTCTTCCATTATTTGGGGCTACKATCAATATCTAAAGGTTGATGGTAACAACTTCATCTTTTTCTTTTATTTTTATTTCTTACAATAAGGTCAAATTTAATTCTCTTTGTGAGAACTTTTTATCGTTTAATCAGATTTATCATTCTCCTTAGTGAGATACATCTTTCCGTTTTATTGGATTCATCTTTCTCCTTTGTAAAATCTATTAATCCTTTTTATCGGACGCATCCTTCTCCTTTGTGAGATCGTTTTCGGCCAATTGTGTCTATTTTCTCTCAGGAAATTAATTTGCTGATAGAGATTAGTGTGAGATTGTTGGACCGACTGAACAATACAAGAGGGGGTGGGGGGTGAATTGTATTGAGG
>SNQN01000554.1:0-93120 GCA_008642245.1 Bassia scoparia
TTTGAAAACCTTTGAGTTTATCGAGAAAACCGAAAGAAAATATGTTTGCCTTGTAAGTGACCTTTGCTCAATAATTCCGAGTACGACCTCACGTATTTCCAACTTTCGTGAGTTCAAAGTATCTTTTCTGAGTCGAAACAAACGCGAGACGCGGTATGTTTCATCACGGATTACTCATTTGGGGAGACACATTTTTCAGGTGTCTACACCCCTGTGAACACACAAGTCAAATCGAGAGAGCAGGGACCCTGACAGGCCCTAAAAAAGCATATTCCCTTGCACCGGACACCTATTCCAAGTATTTAGCACCTCAAAAAATGATATTTTAATTTTTAAATAATTTTAACTTATTTTCAAATATTTTTATAGAATTTTTTTGATTTTTTTCTAAGTATTTTTTCCAATTTTCGGAATTTTCAACAATTTAATTAATTTTCGCGATAATTAACTAAATTTTGAACACAATTCCAAAATTCACATTATTTTAGCACAACACCCTATTTTTCACAAGGATTTTTTACAGATTTTTTCCATAATTTTTCGATTGATGGTTAATATTTATGAATTTCTTAAGCAAAAACGAGCAAATTAAAGCGGGCCATACCGAGATTTTCGCCTCGAGACACGCATGCCGAGGGAGCCGAAAATCCCGAGCATCGTGGTAATATCAGCCATAATTACAATAATATCAACTATGATCGTATAAAATCGCGTATATATTTTATACGATTATATATATTACGATATTATTTTATTAGAATCTTGCTATTCGAGGTAAAACAATCTCGAATATCACAATAATATCCGACGCAATCGCATTAATATCAAATAATAATCGTATAAAATCACGTACAATTATATTACGATATTATACAACCGCAATCACGCTATTCGAGGCAAGCAAAATCGGCCAAAATCCAGGTTGATACTGGGCGCAATTGCGCCCAGTTTTAGGCGTAATTACGCCCATTTTTGGGAATAATTGCGCACAAAAATTCCCTATTTTGGCCGATTTCGACCCTTGCCTATAAATAGGGAACTCTCCTACTCATTTCACAACTTTTTTTGGACGAGCATATTCTCTCTCTCACTCGTCTAATTCTCTCACTCTCTATCACAAACACTCGAACACTTTCAAACACATTCAAACATAATTCAAACACATAAAAGCGTATTCAAAGGCTCTTTTGCAAGAGATCTAGGACGTTTTCAAGGGTTCTAAGGTTCGACAAGGGTTCCTAAGGGTTCAGGGCAATGTTCTTGGTCTTCGACATCATGTTGCGAGGTAGGTTTGAGGCCAACGTCTCAATTTTAAACCCCCCTTTGCATGCTTGTTTAGAAATTCGACTTTCTATGTAATTCGCATGTAATGTTGACTAACAAACAATTTGGCAATTCAAATTAAAAGCAACCTTAAGGCAAAAATTTAAATTTCTCGTACGAGTGCTTTCATGCTTGACTCACACATATAATATACATAGACTCCTGGAATACGGAATTAACAACACATGCCACAACAAACTAGACATTATTTGCATAGTATTCTGTTAAACAAACCGCCTAGTAATTTTGCATGCTTAGGGTTTAAAATGGAAAACTGTTTGTTGTTYTCTTTCGGACAATGAACTCGCAATAACTGAGTAGAGGCCGCTAGATGAGGMSGGGTGTTGTGCACTACTTCACCCTTACCCTTGTCCCCTAATCCAAACCTTTGGTGCACTACCAGACATGGAGTCCTTCGCCTTTCTTTATGCAATTATAGGCAAGGCTTAAAACGGGTTCCGTAACTTCCCAAAAGAAGTGTGGTGGCGACTTCCTCTACTCATTTCGAGTATAAACACACCACTCGAGGCATACTCACAATATGCTAAAGTAAGAATTCAATTATAGCAAACAAACCGAGCCACCCTTAAATTATACCCCTCGGAGTAGAGAGACCGGACCCAGTCTGGCCCGGTGACGCCCCGACGCATGTACAATGTCCGTTAGGGGCAATTTGGAAACTGCTACTAGCATTGTAAACCCCTCCAATTCCATAACCATTTACCCCTGAACCAGGGGTTGTTCTCGTGGGTGGTACGGTTCACACTGACGAGGTTAAAGGGATTGAATTAGGAGGAAAAGAAACATAAGAAGGTCTAGGCTCACCATGGTTATAAACTGAATCATAACCTGACCTTGAGCCTGCTTCTCTCCTCTAACTCTTGTTCCCTTCATTGGCATCTCGGATTGGGATACTCCTTTGTACTGTTTGAAAGGTTGGAGGGACATTTGATCCCATCAAGTTGTTTGTTCTAAGATAACTTAAGGGAGGCTCCTCTCGAAAGTTGTCGATAGTAATTTTTGAACCACTAGCGGTTAACACACTCATCAACTGTTCATTTAGTTGATTATGTTTTTCCACTAAAGGCTCCAATCGTGTATCTACCTCAGTCCCAACCGTCTTTGACAACGGTACATTAGTAGCATTCAATGTCTCATTGATATCTAATATAATCTGATACACCTGTCTCGTAAATGCCATTTGTGAGTGGGAACCAAATTTTTGCAACTCGACGGTTATCACTCTAATAGTTTCATGTACCATACCTCGGTGGAGATTGTTGAATTTCTCCCTATGATTTTCCTTCAAATCTTCTAAAAGGCTTGTTAATATATCCACATATCGTGTGTATATTGAATTTACCAAACCTTTGGCCGAGGATAATTGATCTTCCCCCCTGTTTAGATGTAAACCGTCTAATCTTTGTGTTTCAGACTCGGTATTCTCAGGAGGAACAAGATCTTCAACAGATTGATGTTGTTGCGAAACAATTTCTAAATTACCAAGATCATCAAGTGGATTTTCAACATTTTCATCGGATGAAGTATCATTGTACGGGCGTGGGGCGTCACCGGGCCGGACTAGGTCCGATCCCTCTGCCCCCGCGGGGTACAGTCTCGGTTGAGACACCGTATTGCGAAGAATTGAATTCTTGCTATTTTGCATAGTGTGATTATGCTTTGCATTGAGGGTCATAGAAACTCAAAATTGAATAGAGGAAGTCACCACCGCACTTCTTCCGGGAAGCTGCGGAACCCGTTTTAAGCCTTGCCTATAATTGCATAAAGCAAGGCGAAGGACTCCATGTCTGGCAGTGCACCAAAAGTCTGGATTAGGGGACGAGGGTAAGGGCGAAGTAGTGCACAACACCCCCCGCATCTAGCGGCCTCTACTAGGTCTCATTGCAAATTCATCAATTATAATATCGAACAACATATATGTCTGCATTGATCCTCAGTTGTTATTAGGCGAGTGGATTAATAAATGTAAGACTATTAATTGTTTTTGCTTTGAATAAGGTCAAGATTCAAGGATCCTAAACCGTCTGTCTATAATTATCTTATTAGGCGTGACAATCAATTAATAGGTCTTTAATTAGCAAGATTAATGGTGATGGAGAAAGTATATACAAGACCATGAATAAGAATATACATGGAGGAAGAAGAAGGAGACTTACATCGTCTCGCTATCCAAGATAAGACAAAAGGCAAAAACAATCGTTAGATTTGATATTGAAATCGCCTCGCAAATCACTATTTACATAGGAAAATCAAAGAAAATGTTAGTAATGACAATAGTATTGAAATCGAATTGAAAACAAAGAAAATCAGAGGTTTATTTGCATGTTAATTGATGTCTAATAGTTTATTAGTCAATATTACATGATTCAAATTGATAAAAACAAGCAAAATCAAAGAATAATTAAAGAGAAGAGAAGAAGGAGAGAGCTTCTATGAGTTTTGTGGCCTCATAGGTTATACCAACAATGCGTCGTCGAACAATCCTCAAATGATTGCTTTGAATGCCTTGATCTCTTGATTCGAATGTGTATTGAATGTGTTTTTGAGTGTGTATCAAATTAGAAAGAGTTTCTTTGAGTGTGTATCAAATTTGGAAGAGAGGGAAAGAGCATGGACGAGAGATAAAGAGAATGTGAAGTGTATGGAGCGCGTGGATCTTGCAAAAGAAGGGGGGTCGGCCTATATTTATAGGCTAAAGCCAAAAAGAAGCAAGAACTGGGCTCAATTGCGCCCAACACTTGCTAGATTTTGGCTAATTCGTTTTACCTTTTTTTGAAGATTGCATATAATATAAAATCGAAATAAAATATCATTTCATTTTATTTGATTGCGATATTTTAACAGAAAATCACTGATTGATTTGGGGAGATATTTGAGTGTGCCGCACGCTCGGTTGCAGCCCCGAAGCTCCCGCTTTGAGCCGTCTCGCTCGGGTGCGCGTTTTTACTTCGGAAATTCATAATTAATTTTCCGCAACTCCAAAAATTATGGAAAAACTTTCATAAAATGTCTTTTAACAATTAGTGTATGGTGTTAAAATTTCATGAATTTTGGAATTGTTCTCATAATTTAATTAACCATCGCAAAAATAACTAAATTGCTGAAAATTTCAACAATTGCCAAAAATGCTTATAAAAATTCCGAAAAATTCTAGAAAAATATCTAAAAATAAGTTAAGATCATTTTGAAATTAAAACTTATTTTTAAGGGTGCTTTCGGCAAGAAAAGGTTCTTCGGCTTTGCAAATTGAGATTTTAGAGCATTGTTTAAGGCTGTTGTTCTTTAGAATTGGACCAATTGCATTGTGGTATAGTTTTATCATTGGCCATTATGGAGGGACAAATGTAGGTATCTACAATGATCATCCTTATTACCCATTTGTCGAGTAGACCTTTTACGGGTCATGGTTGAGGAACTATTGCAGTATTGTAAACTTCTTTCCCACTATGGTCGCCAAAAAACCTATTGAGGTAATTTTGCACTTCACCAACAAGTCGGCCTCCCAATGTTGTTTTTGGTTCGATAGGGGTCTGCCCCTCTAGTTACTGATTATATAGATAACCTCGTTAATGTAAAATGGCTCCTAAGGTCGAAATGGAAGTCAAGAGAATGTGAATGCAAGGAAATAAACTTATTGTGGAATAAAACTGAAGCTTAAAACAAACAACAATGAAGAGAAACAAAAGCCATCCATTTAAATTAGAGATAGAGTTTGACTACAACTATATCACGGGGAAGGATGATTACCTCCATGTTTACACAATTGGGAAAACAACGAACACACTACTGATCCATTTTAGGATGAACTATGCTACGCTACGCTATGTTATGCTAAACTATACTTGGCTACTAAGCCCAGCGTGGCTAAGGAAAGCTAACTGCTAAGAAAGATAGATGTTTGTTTGATTGTTTGTCCATTATTCTACTCCGTCTTCATCTTTTTATAGGCATCACTGGTGGAGATCATGGGTGGTTATTAGCAGTTTTACCTTTTGACAGTTTCTTGGCGCTCTTTCTTGGATATTTGAATCTCCATTCTTTCCCTCCAAGTCTCTTTTGTCGCCTTATGCTTCATGGACCTTATTTGTTGGGCCACTTCTACCATAATCCCCTCGAGCACTTGTGTTTTATCGCTGGACTGAATTATGTGAGAAGCGCCAAGTATCATTGTTGCCAGTCCTCTATACTTACTGATCACCGCCATTCAAAGTTACTCGTCAAGCTCTTAGTCTCTTTACTACTTTATTAATCATCAAAGTCAAACGATGTATTTTTAGTCAGTAATAGCAACCATAGTGGGAGAGAAGCTTGTGTTGCATAAGTTACTTCTCAACCATGGCCCCTAGGAGATCCACTCGAAGAAGTGTGAATTAAGAGGATGATAATTCATCTGATCAAAATCTTGGTAATTTACTAGAGGATTTTAGTGATTAAGATACTATTCCGCAACTACAATCTGATGAAGGTCTTCTTCCTCCTGAGAAAACCTAGTCTCAAACTCAAAGACTAGGTGTTCTCCGCCTCTTCCTTCTGCCTCTAAAACTCATTCTCATCTGCACATTGTTCCTCCTCGAGGTATGGCTGGTTAATTCCCTGCCTCCAAAACTTGAACCACTTGAATTGTGCACTACTTCGCCCGTATCTTTATCCCCTTATCCATGTTCTTTTTACACGATCGGAGTATGGAGTCTTTCCCCTTGCATTATGTCTCGGTAAGGCTTAAAACAGGCTCCGACACTCCTGTAAAGAGTGCGGTGATGACTTCCTCTACTCGTATTTTCGAGTATAATACACACAACTCCAAGCATGCGCACCCTGGAAATTAGCAAGAATTCAATTCTTTGTAAAATAAGGTGTCACCGAGGCTGTACCCCGCGAGGCAAAGGGACCGACAGATCCGGCCTGGGGACGCACCATCACCCGTACACTAACAAAGATAAAATAAAAAAACAACAATATGACTCACTACGGTGAAGGTCATAACACATGAATAAATCCCCCGTAAAAATCGTAGATCTAAGAACCAAACAATAATAAATCACTCACCTTTGACAAATTTCTCTAAGGAGTTCACATTATAGATACCCATCAACCAGTATGAATCATTAAAGGAAATTAAAGAACCCCCTGCAACATGGCAGCCCTTCAGAAATATGAACGACAAAAACCCTTTTTGGCGCCCCGTAGGTCGCATGTGGGTCCCATGCCCTAAAACCCTAGAACAAAGTCCACAATATTAAAATCTGAACCTCTAAGAACCATTTGAGGACCCATAGGTTGTCTTTGATCCTCATCGGTAACCAATTTGTGGGGAAAAGAGATTAATTTGGAGAAAATGAGAAGCTAGATGGAGATATTGAGAAGCTAAAGAGCTCAAACTTTGCAAAGAGTAGAACTATCGAAGGAAAAGCAAGAAGGCACAAGGCAGACAAAAGGAAGTGAAAAAAATAAGAGAGGTAAACAAAGGAGGGAGTCACCAAAAAATGGAGTCAAAGTAGTAAGGGCAGAAGAGGTATTTCACAAATAGAGGGCTGAAAGGTCATTCAACTGTTCATGATGAACTGTAACAGGCCGGCTTCCTTGTTTTTATATAGATAGGATACACTTGAGGTTTATTTACAAAAGTGGTTGGAAAATAGTCACTTGTTTGTAAATGATGATGTGACATTTTCGTTGTTCAAATGGGTTTTAAGGAAAAGAAAAGTCAATTAAAGCAAATGGTGGGTATTAACTTCTAATATAAAACTTTGGAAAGGTTTGTCATATTATTAGTTTTAGATTTATTTGGAGGAGGTTTGTAAAAATGAGATGTAGCATGAGAACTAACCACTTTGAATTTTATTTTAGGAAAAATTAACAAAAATAATCTGAACTTTCATCGATCTTCCAAAAATAAACTAAACTTTCAATAATCCAAAAATAAATTGAATTTTAGCGCACCCTCCCCCCCCCCCCTTCCCCCACCCCATCTTCCAAAATTGGTCCATAAACGGTTTGTGGCTTATTGACTAGGTTAATTGCCACATGTCACTTTGCTATTGGCTGTAATAATTAAACAAAATTAAGTCCATTTACATTGCTACTATGTGTGATCAGCAAGTTCTTAAATTTATCACGATTCATTTATAAAGTTTTAATCTTTCATATATAATCTCGGTTTAAAATATTAATTACCCTTAAAGAAAAGAATTTTTCATAATCTTCTCAAAGTTAGGTTTTTTAATGGTTTACGATAATCTCGCGCTACCTTTATGGTATTCTTCTTCTTCTTCTTCTTCTTCTAAAAACTACTGTTGTAAGAGATGTGCAACACATTTTTTTGCTTTGTTAAAGCTAATGGGATTCTTAATTAGTTACTTTAACATGGAATTTGCATTCCGAAAATGGGTTATTGCATTTTTCGTTTCTTTTTGGCTCCTGTTCTCTATTGCATTATCAACTATGAATCATACTAATGAAAACATCAACTAAATTTATTTGTAATTTTTGTATACTGATGATTGTAATGTGCTTTATTTGTTGTTTGTTGAATGATGTTGAAGGATTAAAGGGATATTCAAAAGTAAGAGGAATGAATTAAGGTGGGTGGTTGGTGATAGAAGGTTGGATTAAACCTTCTTTATTTGATGGCATTACAAATGAAGACATTCTTCTTAGTTGTGAAATTCCTTCATTTGAGAAATGTGTGGCATTGCAGCGATGCCGTGAGGTAACTATAAAGGTGATGTGGCAGTGGGGTTGTTGCAGCTTGAGAAATGGGTCTAGAACGATAGGTGTTGGTGTTGGGTTAGATGTTGGTGGTTGTGTGGATGCGGTGGTGGGTGAGGTGAGAGAGAATGAGGAGAGAGAAAAGGGAAAAAATTTAAAAAGGGGGAAAATTAAATAAATTTTTTAACCTGGATAGCAGGTCACTAGTAAAGGGGACCAAATCTGGAAGATGGGGGTAAAGTTCGGTTATTTTGGGATTATTGAAAGTGCAGATTATTTTTGAAAGACCGATGAAAGTTCGAATTATTACTATTGTTGGATCGACTGAACAATACAAGAGGGGGGGGGGGMGAATTGTATGTGAGGAACTTAAGTAACTTTTCACGGAATTAAAAGAAACTTAACAAGAGAAACACGAGATCAGAGATTTTCCAAACACAAACTCTCAAGACAAACGCCAACAGAGGAAAAACTGTGGCCTGATGCAACATAGGGCTTCGTCTTTATTATAATAGGDTCAAACACCTAATTACAATCTAAGACCCTCGTTCTCAGTTCAATGAAGAACTTCTTGAACCCTTGCAACCAACCCCTCTGTTGGTCACACACTCTAACTCTCGATTTCAATGAATCCCTCGGCTATGACTTACTCTCTCAACCCCTTGCTTTAATCAATAGATCAAAGCACTTTTAGAACTCAATTTTACTTAAGTCTTGGCACTGGTATGAAGAATAAACCTCTTAATATTTCTTTGCTCGAAGTGTATTTTGATTATACTAAGTGAGAGTATTTATAGGGTGAGATTTGCAAGCGTGGAAGCCAAGCAGTAAGTCCACCATCACACTAACTCCTATTTTGTAGGAGTAGTGCTTAGTGGAACTTGACTACAAAGTCCACACACAAACGATCTCACTTCTACCGTTCCCCGTTATGGTTCCTAATTTCTCTCAATCAGTTAGCTTGATAATCAAGCCATCTTATACACATTTTTCAACTACTTCCTTATTTCTAGGATATAATTATTCTTTAAAAACCGAATAAGGATTTTTCACTTAAATCACTTAAATCAAAAGATAATATAATATACAGTTTTTAAGAAAATAAAAAACCAGAAAAAATTCTTAACAATTTGTAAAACGATTTTATTTATGAATTATTTGCAAGATACCTAGGTTTTATTTTCCTTTTACAAACAACTGAATTATATCCTTTTATTATTTATTTCACAAACTTATATTATATCTTTCTTTTTCTTCTAAGCTTATATTTCATGCCATACTGCCAAGCTATACAATAAATCTAAAATAACTAAACCCTAGATCTATTGTACCAAAAATCTCGAAAACTGCTTAAGGCAATTCTGCCAAGGAACTCGAGTCTTCCTTTTAGATGAGCTTCTTCCTTGAGCTCWGTTTAATGCATCCAAGAGACCCATGAACTTCTTTCTCCTCCTAAGATTATCATTATTTTTTTAAGACATCTTGAATCATTAAAAATCTGAAAACACAACACTTAGCACACATATTAGATAAACACTTATGAGTTTGCCTTAGTTGGTTTGTTGTGCCATTCATCAAAATTCATAGGGTTCAACAATATTCCCCCTTTTTGATGAATGCCAAACCAAGGAAACTCTTAATCATATAAATTCACAAGTGTGTTAGTGTTTAAACAATTTTAGCACAGGATATATAAGAGAGCAATTTTCAGAAATTTTCATACCCTTATACATACTTCTTAACCAGCAAGGAACTCCAGCAGATGAATATGGAGGAACATGATCATCAACTTGTAGAGTACCAGGGAGTTTGCTTTTTTCCCCCTTTTGGTTTTCATCAAAAACATACCATATATATATATTTCACAGTACAACACCAGTAGAAAGTACGTTGGTTATACCTTTTCATGACATATAAAAATAAGTATGCAACAATATTTCAAAAGTATATAACAAAGCATAGAAATATTCATCAAAGGTCCAAAGTTGCCCATAAATAGTTCACAAAAGAAATTGTTTTAGAACCACCCATTGTTCATTATAAGAACAAGGTAAAATCAACCAAATTCAAAAGTCATTAGATTACAGACCAAAATGTTTAATAATGATAATGGGGGATTACGAAGGGCTAAATATGTGGTGGAAAGAGAAGGATAGAGCAAGATCTTCAAGGGCCTCCAAACTCGGACAGGACTTCAATCACCTTTGCCAGAATCTTCTTTTGGGACTTGTCCAGCTTCACATATGCTGCTCCCATGTCCTGCAGAATTTTCTATGAAGTGGTCCCTAGATTCTCCAACATTTTCTCCATATTTGCGCACTTGGTGTTCAACTGGTCCATCTGGTCATGAAGCGATCGAAATGAATCCTTGAGATCCTTTAGCTCCACAACAACTGAGTTGAAGCTGAAGGGGCCAAAACCAGAGCCAGTGGTCACCATTGGGCCACTCTCTTGTCTTTCCAGAACATGAGTGTCATCAGCTGCAGGAGGTGTAGGATTAACCTCAATAATCTAAGGTTCTTCCTTTGATTCCTCTGCCTTCTGCTCGTCTGTTTTTGGTTCTTCCTCATCTAGATCAAAGAAAGATTGCACAGACTCCTTCTCAGCACCTCTCCTTGTGTTCCTTCCACTCTTCCTCTGAGCGGTTCCTCCCCTTCCCCTGCCTGTACCTCCTCTGCCTCTAACAGACTTAATGATAGGCTCCTCATCCTCATTCTTCTCTTCTGATTCAGTCACAGCTTTCTCAGGGGTTTTTACTTTGTTAGTCTCATCATCAATCTTTTCAGTTTCCTTTTGTTCCTCCTCCTCATCCACTTCTCTCTCTTGTTCCATAAACACACACTCACCATCCTTTACTAATAACCCTAGCCTATGCAAAGTGCTGGGTTGAATGAAGTGATTGGCTTGCATGGTTAGGACTTCTTTTATTTCTTTAATGCCAAAACTTTCTAGGAAGGTCATTAAAAGATTTACATACCCAATTTTCATATTTTTAGATATGTAGTGGGTAAGGTGTTTGATCATTAAGGATGGAAAGTTTATGTGGATTTTGTTTTCAAGGCAGTAGTTGAGAAGGGCATCCAAGTGGTTTGCCTTATCTCTGTGTTGGGTTCTTGGAATTATAGATCGAAAAACAAGATGAAACAGCAATTTTTGAATAGGAGAGAAATTTTTATGGTTAGTTTTCATATGACTAGGGTTACCACCAATAGACTCAACCATATTGTCTATGCTAACTCCCTCATATGATTTTCTAACCTTAGCACCATCTACGGTTTCTTCAAAAGAAACCTTAAAATAGTCATCAAAACCCTCATTAGGCACTCCAAATGCCTCACTCAATCAGCAGCAATGAATTTAATTGTTTGATTTTTGATTTTCACAGAACATACCCCATTCGTTCTTAAAACTCTTACTAAATTGATCCATTATAATGTATGATAATTCATTCTTATAGCCAATTTCAGACAAACCATTCCACCCTTGGAACTCTAATATATCTATGAGTTGGGTAAACTTACATGCTCTGCACCAATACATGTTGATTGCCATTCCCATCATGTAGTTTGAGAACCGAGCATCGATATGAGCACAAACATGTGATTTTCCTACCATCGGAATGTGATCACCCAACTCTTCCTAGTTGCCTTTGATTTCTTCGAATTTTCTTTTCTTTTAGCCCTCGATCATTGACATGCTTTCATCCTTCTTGGATTCAGAGGATTTTGCAGGCATTGGTGAGATGTCCATGGGTGAAAAGTGGGAATTTTGCGGTGAAAAGAGTATTTGTGTTGGAATTGGAGATGAATAATTTTGTGAGCTGAAGGAGTTTTGGATGTTTTGTGGGTTTTGGAAGGGGTTTTGCATGTTTTTAAATAGTGGGTGATAGTGATGTTTTGGTTGTGTGGTGAAAATTGAGGGGGATGAATTTGTGCGGTCAAAAGAAGAGAGGGGTAATTAATTTGGTCAGTAAACTGCATTCATGAATTCATTTAATTTGACATATATAGTGGGATGTTTATAAAATGAATTGAATTGATATAAATTGCATTCGGTTGATATTATTTAGGAAATTAAGCACTTGAATGCAATACAGCTAATGTGATGTGATTTTTAGCAGATAAATTTTGTGATTTTATTCACAATTAGCCGGAAATAAATAAATAAAAAAATATATTCGAGATATTTATTTATTTTGTGAAAATTAAAAATTGAACTATTTGAACAAAACAAATTGGTCTTGGACACTTTAATTTATTTTAGCTTAGCTTCAATACTTATGACTTCATGTCAGCACACAAGAGTTTTATATGTACTACTTAGTGTAATGTTTTTCACATCAGAATTTGTGCATGAAGCATATATATACCATATTGTTTAAGAATTMTACCTTAGGGTTTTGGAGCACCTCCTTAGGACAGTTGAATCATCCCAAGTTCCATACGCATTCTTTCAAACATGTCCCTTGCTAATGGCTTAGTCAAAATGTCAGCTAATTGATTTTCCGTTTCACAAAAATCCAATTTGATTAAGCCTTTTCTACATAATCTTTTAAAAAATGATGTCTTATATGTATATGTTTAACTTTTGAATGGTGCACTGGATCCTTAGAGATACAAAGAATTGGAATACATTCATACCTTAGTCCATAGTCTTTAAGTTGTTGTTTTATCCAAAGAACTTGAGAACAACATGCAGCCGCAGCTACATATTAAGCTTCAGCAGTAGATAGTGCTACTGTGTTTTGTTTCTTTGATGCCCAAGAAACAAGACATGATCCGAGGAACTGGAGTGTTTTCCTGTTTACTAAATCACCTGCATAGTCAGCATCAGTAAATCCTTTCAAATCAAATGTGTCACTTTTTGGATAGAAGAGACTCATATTTTCAGTTCCTTTTAAGTATCGAAAGATTCTTTTAACTGCTAAGAGGTGTGATTCTTTAGGATTTGATTGAAATCTTGCACACACACACCTACACTGAAAGAAATGTCAGGTCTACTTGCAGTTAAATAGAGAAGGGAACCAATCATACCTCTATACCTTTTCTGATCTACAGAAATACCTTGAGGATCTTCATCCAATCTTGTTCCTACTCCCATTGGAGTGTGATTTACCTTGACTTGATCGAATTTGTATTTCTTCAAAAGTTCCTTGATGTACTTTTGTTGATGTATTGAGTTCCCCCTCTCAGTTTGCTTTATTTGTAAACCAAGAAAGAAGTTTAACTCACCCATCATGCTCATTTCAAATTCACCACTCATTAGTTCAGCAAAATACTTACACAGTTTTTCATTTGTAGCACCAAAAATAATGTCATCAACATATATTTGAACTACTAGTATGTCAGTTCCTTCAGCTTTTAAGAACAAAAAGTTTTATCTACTTTTCCTCTAGTAAAAGTAACTTTGACAGCCTTTCGTACCAGGCTCTGGGTGCTTGATTAAGCCCATAAAGAGCTTTGTCAAGTTTGAAAACATGATTTGGGAATTGTTTATTTTCAAAGCCAAGAGGTTGCTCTACATAGACTTCATCCTGAAGATATCCATTTAAAAAAGCACATTTCACATCCATTTGATAAAGTTTAAAACTTATGAAAGAAGCGAAGGCCAGGCAATGAGAATTCGAATAGCTTATAACCTTGATGAATTGTACAATACAAGAGGGGGGGGTGGGTGAATTGTATGTGAGGAACTTAAGTAACTTTTCGCGAAATTAAAAGAAACTTGACAAGAGAAACACGAGATCAGAGATTTTTCCAAACACAGAAACTCTCAAGAAAAACGCCAAGAGAGGTAAAACGGTGGCCTGATGCAACACAGGGCTTCGTCTTTATTATAATAGGTTCAAACACCTAATTACAATCTAAGACCCTCGTTCTCAGTTCAATGAATAACTTCTTGAACCCTTGCAACCAACCCCTCTGTTGGTCATACACTCTAACTCTCGATTTCAATGAATCCCTCGGCTATGACTTACTCTCACAACCCCTTGCTTTAATCAATAGATCAAAGCACTTTTACAACTCAATTTTACTTAAGACTTGGCACTGGTATGAAGAATAAAGCTCTTAATATTTCTTTGCTCGATGTGTATTTTGATTATACTAAGTGAGAGTATTTATAGGGGGAGATTTGTAAGCGTGGAAGCCAAGCAGCAAGTCCACCATCACACTAACTCCTATTTTGTAGGAGTGGTGCTTAGTGGAACTTGACTACCAAGTCCACACACACACGATCTCACTTCTACCGTTCCCCATTGAGGTTCCTAATTTATCTCAATCAGTTAGCTTGATGATCAAGCCATCTTATACACGTTTTTCAACTACTTCCTTATTTCTAGGATATAATTATTCTTTAAACACCGAATAAGGATTTTTCACTTAAATCATTTAAATCAAAAGATAATATAATATATAGTTTTTAAGAAAATAAAAAACCAGAAAATAATTCTTAACAATTTGTAAAACGATTTTATTTATGAAATATTTACAAGATACCTAGGTTTATATTTTCCCTTTACAAACCACTGAATTATATCCTTTAATTATTTAATTCACAAACTTATATTATATCTTTCTTTTTCTTTTGAGCTTATATTTCATACCATACTGCCAAGCTATACAATAAATCTAAAATTACTAAACCCTAGATCTATTGTACCAAAAATCTCGAAAACTGTTTAAGGCAATTCTGCCAAGGAACTCGAGTCTTCCTTGAACCTCTTTCTTCTCCTAAGAATATCATCATTCCTGTAAGACATCTTGAATCATTAAAAATCAGAAAACACAACACTTAGCACACATATTATATAATCACTTATGAGTTTGCCTTAGTTGGTTTGTTGTGCCATTCATCAAAATTCATAGGGTTCAACAACTGTTATTTTTTCCTTTATATTATTACTATTTCCCTAAGTAGCACGTCACCGCCAACAATTTACTATAGCAAAAATTAGCAATAATTGGGCATCAACAATTCACAACAAGACACAATTGAAATAGGGTCAAAGTTCTCTCGAATAAAATGAACCATAGAACTACTTCAATTTGTATCTCTCAACCTAGGATAGTCTCGTTCTACCTAATGACGTAGATCTTGTGCTAAGTCTCAATCGCTAGATCTAGAGACTCGCAATTAATAAAATTAAGCAATTAAGTCGGGCCCTACGAAATTGATTAACATGAAGAACAATCTAAACGCAAATCGATAAATTTCCAAGTCAAGAATTGAATCAAACCCAAATTAAGCTAATCATATTGTGTTGATACCTACATTTGTCCATAGCCCAAGACGGCCGATGATAAGACACCCCTTGCAACACACAAGCTGAATTGAGAGAGCTAAGGCCCTAATAGACCCTAAAAAAGGCAAGTTTTCATTACACCGGTTACATTTCCCTACACAAAGAACCCTTAAAAATAAGTTTTAATTCCAAAATAATTTTAACTTATTTTTTAACATTTTACTAGAATTTTTCGGAATTTTCCAAAGCATTTTTGGAATTTTATGGAAATTTCAACAATTTAATTAATTTTGCGATAATTAATTAAACCATGAAAACAATTCCAAAATTCACGAAATTTCAACACAATTTAGTATACATCACAAGGAATTTTATGCATAGTTTTCCATAATTTTTGGACTTGTATAAAAATAGTTATGAATTTTCGAAGCAAAAACGCGCACCCGAACGAAATAGCTCATTCCAGAAGCTTTTGGAGCATTCTAGACTGTGGGGCCTGCTTATCTTACTTCCTAAGTATTTCTAGATGCATCCTCTAGCTTCTCATGCACGCCCTATTCAAATTCAAACGTAAAATTACTTTTTACCATAATTAAATTGCGTTAAATAAGGGAAGTCGAGCAAAAAAGGGGGGAAAAAAGCCTGAGCGCTATTACGCCCAGGTTAGGCGCTATTGTGCCCATTTTTGCTCTTACCTATAAATACAAGGCCCGGTCCTTCATTTGCAATATTCACTCACTTCATACACCCTCATTCTTCCCGTTTTCTCTCCTCTTTCTCTCTCTAAAACTCTCTCAAAATTCTTCAGGCATTCACACAAATTATGTTGCATTTCATATACAATTACAAAGTTCTCTAAGGGTTCTTTAAGGTTCTTAAGGGTTGCTCAAAGGTTCTTAAGGGTTTCAAAGGGTCTAAGACATCGTTCTCGATCGATAGCACCGTGTTGCAAGGTTATTATGAGGCCAATACTCGAAATGACATGCGAATTCAGAGTCTTAAAGGCGACATGTGTTAGGCATCCTACATTACGCGGTACTTAGGTCGTTTGCACTGAGTATCCGCTTTTTAGGCAACGCGTCTCGTAAAAGTGTGTTCTACACTTGAGACAAGACCGTGGGGGTTCGCTTAAGATTGGCGCTGGTGCACTACCTATGTAACCAACTCTTAAGCTTGATGCCCATCCCCACCATGACACGCAGCTACGTGCCCTACAAAGTTGTAATGGTTTAGACCTCCTTTGATCATCACATCAGGCTGGATTTGTTAAGGACCGTTCTAAGCCTAGTCATGGGACCCTCTTGGACACGAGGACTGACCAATTCGAAAACGTAGCAACAGACTCTAGGTGGCTGAACTGTTTCTTTTTCATCTTGTATATAGGGCTCTTGCTAGTGTGACGACATGCTATGTGTTTTTAGCTAACTCAGGACCTTATCTTTGCATACTAACAACAACAAACGAGTCTTTTACGAGTCATGTAACAGTCTCATATAGAAAGTGGTCATTCCTTGGGCGTCAAAATGTCGAAATGGTTGTAACTAGGATCGTTTAGGCTTTACGTCTTTTGCATCACGATTGTAAACGAGCGCCAAAAATCGTAATTCGCCTTAAAAAAATCGAAAAATCGAAAAAAAATGAGCCAAAAAATTGAAAATAAATAAAGGCGAAAAACGGATTTTGGCATTCTTGCATTTTCATTTTGAGTCAAGTCAATAGGAAAGGAATGATCACTATTAGGTCATGCATTGAGTCTAGTCAAGGAAGCAAGTCATGCACAATTTTCTAAAAAGATTGAGTCTATTACGCTCTCATATAGGATAGAGTCATCTACATAGCAACTTCAAAGGTCAACAAGGCACGGTCTACTAGTTCCTATTCCTTTTCAAAAAAGGGACGTTTAACATCTAACTCCAGATCCACCAATTGACAAAAGGTCCATAAAATGGGAAAATAGCAAATACTGTGAGTACCATTGTGGCCATGGCCACTCTACTGAAGAGTGCATTGGTTTAAAGGATGACATACATGACATGATTGATGACGACAACCTTCCTATCCTTCTTAAGGGTAAGAAGCCAAGGATTTGAAGCAAAGCAGTCACCCTCAGCAGTCAGCACTCGCAATCCATAACAAAAGACGAAATGAGTAAGAGTCAATAAAGGTCTAGCATAGGCCAAGTCGGGGAGTCCCTCCACCTTGATTTACCTTTTCTATTTTTATTGTCGAGTCAATGTCATTAGGAATTAAATCATGTTATCTTATTAGCCTTCCATTTCAAAATTTCTTTTTCTTCATTTCTTAGCCTTTCATGTGCTTTGACTTTGATGATGAAATGCTAATCAACAAATGACCTCACATAAAAACAAAAAAAAATTAATTTTGAATAAATTGGACATGCTCGAGAGGCCTTCTTTCATTGCTCCACCAAAATATCCTTCTCCCTCCATACACCTTGTGACAAGTATGAATCAAAACAAAATCCCTTGCAACAACTTTGAGCCTTCTTATGCAAATGAATACAAAAAGCAAATTTCTTTCACACCTACATCATCCTACCCTCTTAGATGCCAAAGCGGTGCAAAGCAAAGCAAAGCAAAACAAAGTTGAAACCCAAAACAAGTTGTGGTTTAAACAAAGAAGAAAAGAAGAAAAGAGAACCAACCAAAAGTCAAAAGGAAGAATTTCAGCAGCAAAGAGTGATAAAGTCTAGACCCAGCTTCACACATTGCAAAGTTCACAAAAGAAACATTAAAGAAAACGTAAAGGCGGACATACATTGCAAAAAGTTTGCAAAAAACCTCACACCCTACACCTAACCTACATTACAACCAAAAACGCCCTATCCTAATGAGCATTGTCCAAGTCTGGGTAGTCTGATTCCCCACAAGGTTTCATCCTCGGCAAAATGAGGCATCACTTGCACACACGACCTCACGAACTACGATCGGTCTGATTCCACTTGGATACATAGGTAACCTCTTCCCGATGTCCAACTAAATTAATCAAACAACAAAGAGGTCATTTTCATCATTGTGTTGGTTTGATGTTTTCTAGAAGTACGAAGCACAACTTCTTTTTAGTATAGAACTTGACATTGGCTCGAGTTTGAACTAACATCTTTTAGCCATGCACATGAATCCCCTCATCTTGTCACCCTTAGTCACAAAATTGAGTCCCTTTTGTTTTGTAGATCCCTAGCCTTTCTTTTTACATTTCTTAGGACTCTCTTACTCATCCAAATGCAATCATGTAGTCGGGCTCTTGCTCATGTAGTCAAAATTCTACATCAGTCAGCTCAAAAAAGTCATGGAGGCTTTGCTTCAACAATGTCTTGTATGCCACAACATGAATTTTACTTCACAAAGCTCGGGGGGCTTACATCATCGAATAGGTCCTCTTTCCACGCTCCTTTTTGGAAGGAGCAATAGACTCAAGTTTCTGACTTGAGCAGACATGCTTGGATCCACAGGCAGTAAACAAGGCACATCAATGGTTACTCCAATGAGATTGGGGGCTTACAGCTTCATTAAAGTCTACATGCATGCAACTAACTATACCAGGAACGACCAAAGTCCATTTAGGGCCTCACGTTGTCATAAGGGTTCTCATTCTAGCAACACGCTCTCTGCCCGAGGGAGCACGAAACTTAAGTTCTTGACTTAAGTATACAACTCTACTACATGATAAGCTTTAAGCAAGCATCACTAGGCAAATGCATTGCTACTCGTTCCCTACAAGTCTTGCAATATCTTCGCACCACCACTCAGTGTCATTAGGGGCTTACAACAAGAGAAGCAAGCTCCTTACATTGGAAGCTCCTTCAGTAGATCAAGGACCTTGTGTGCCTTTGCTGAGAACATATTCATTACCATGCTCAATCAATTCCATGATCTTCAACAAACAACAAACTTAAGTTTATGACCTGAGTCAGCACCATGTCTCGGCATGTCAAAACCGAGAGGCTCATAACAAAAAGGGAAGACCTACATGCAACCCATGACATTTGCATGATGATTTATAAAGCACTAAACATGGAAGGATCAATGAAGATTCAGTAGTACACTAGGTCCAAGTCTTTTCCCACCTTACAACTTCAACAAGTGCGAAACATCTCAACACCGCAAAAGGCTTCACAAACACTGAAGCTCCCAGCACCGCAAAGGATCATCTACAACATCATCAATGCATAAGAAACCCTTCATCATCATGTGGGGGCTATTATTGCACCAATGATTACTCGCAAAGGAAGCTTTCATCTCAACATGTTGGGGGCTTGATTCTAAAATTTTAGTCAAAGAAAACTCTATCTTGCATGTATTTTCAAAAATTATATTAACTTGTATTTGCTTCCTTGACCAAGTGGTTAATAAAAGCCATTGCATAGCACAAAATCTTGCACTACGGTGCTTGCATGATAGGTGTAAGCCGATTTAACTTGTGAGTTCGTAGTCAAAACACAAAAGTTGCAAAAGAGTCAAGTCAATGCATCATGTCCCATATAAGTTGCATGCATAGAGTTAGTCAACTCACAAAAGCACCAATACAAAAGTAAAACAAGTTAATTCAAAGTCAAGGAGTTTAAGCGAGTTCTAAAACAAACAAATGCAAAGCTATGGTCCAACTTTATGTGCAAATTTTGCAGGCACACAGCCAAGGGGGTTATTCCCAAAGCAAAGCAAATAATMTTGTCACTAGCATCTCGCAAATCATGAGAACCAAGCTTCGTTTAAGCTACAGTTCAGCATCTCACATCAGCAACGGATCAGGGTATACACACGGGCATTAGGCTCCTGGCCTAGCAAAGAAGGATTGGCTTCCTAAGCCAAGCATAACATTTTGGGGGCTGACTTGTAGACATCAACTAGCTCTGCCGTATGAACATTCAGAAGATATCAACGCAAGTCTAGGAATGCCCTCTTTCATCTCAAATTCATAGCACCAACATTGCAAGACGTCTTGCCATGTGGTCTATATGTTAGCAAGACATAATCACCATAGTTCAAGGAAGAGCAAGAGTCGGGAGCAAAGCATACTGTGAAAGTAAAAGAACCGCTAATCGAGGTTCGAAAATTCCAGGCAACAACTTCAGAAAAAGACATCGTTACATAACATAATGTGAGGAATCTTCCTTAATGGCGTAGCCGGAGAGGAGGTAAGCAGGCATAAGCTGATCAAGCACGCACTGGCAACAGACATCATTTTTTAGTGAAGAAATGTTCATGGTCGGACGCAGCGAAAAGGACATAAGCAAGCAAGAGCAGATCGAGCGACAAACATCCGAAAGTGAAGTTCCCCAAGATGTTAAGTCTCATTTGAAGTTGAAGTTCGTGAAGAGCCATTTGAACACGAAGTTCGTGAAGAACCATTTTGAACGTGAATTTCGTGTTGAACCATTTGAACGTGAAGTTTGTGAAGTCCTATTGAACGCGAAGTTCCTGAAATTGCACTTAAACGTGACGTTTGTGAAATGATGAAGCAAAATTTTAAGTCAGATGCAAGAACACCAAATTCTTAAGCGGATATAAAGAAGCAAGTATAAGCTAGAAGAAAGCACAAGCAATTAACTAAATGCACCGAACGATCAAAGCATAAATGAAGATGCAGTAAGTAGCCAGATTCTAAAAAAAGATCAAAGTAAAGGCATCAAAATTTCAAAGAAGGCAAAAGTTATTAAACAAAAGCATCAAAGTTTCAAGCGAGAACAAAGGCGTAAAAAGATCTTGTGCTCTCTCACAACAAAGGGCAAAGAATGTTCGTGCTCTCTCACCGTCGCAAAGTCAAAGTTGGATGAAAAGCAAAAAAAATCAAGACGTGTAGTTCCCAAAGCATGAAGTTCTACTTGAACATGATGTTCGTGAGATTCAAAAGCGTGAAGTTCAAAGTCAAGCAAGCAAAGGTGTGAAGTTCCAAAGGCGCAAATTCAAAGTTCTCAAGTGAAAGCAAAGGCGAGGAAGAATTCATCAATTCCCCATGAAGCAAACAACAATAAAGGCACACTAACAAAATTCCCCAATGAAGAAAGGAATGCAAACAAGAACAACGGCACATGCACTGCAAGCATTTCCTAAGTGAACCAGAAAAGACACAAGCAACATCTACACAAGGACTAATAGGCAAGTAGCAAGGAAGCAAGCAACAACAACCGCAGGTGCAGGTAAAACTAACGCATTTGTTTTGCAGGTACCGGGTGTTATACCTAGAAATTTCCTACTTAAAGCTAACATATCATAGATAGGTTCACAAACATACAGGCTTATAGGTTCGTAGGTCACAGGTTCCCAGTTCAAAGATAAAGCTTCTGGAATGTTAAGTCCTATGATTGAGGAAAGCCCAAGTTGCCAACTAAGGCCCAAAAGAAAGGATTAACTCCCAGGAAGAACTAGTCAGCAAGCAGTTACAAGTTCGCCCGAGAAATCAAGAACAAGTCCAAGTAAGTAACCGATGACGACATCCCTAGAGAACCGACATAGGAAGTTACCTAAGAAGTTGGCACCTCGCCCTACAAGTTAGGAAGCACGCCCATTATTCTTGCCAGTTACTAACCTAAGTGAATTAAGATATATATATATATATATATATATATATATATATATATATATATATATATATATATATATATATATATATATATATATATATATATATATATATATATATATATATATATATTGTAGGACTGTACTAAAAAAAGTCACATTATTTCCTATACGGAGTTGTACTTACTTTCTAAGAGAAATATACAAGAGATTTGAAGATAAACCATCTGAGAGTGTATACAAGAACAACCTGTAATTTCACTTGTAACCGATTGAATTCATATTGGATTGGCGGACTCATAGCCACCTATGGTTTTTTACCCTTATTCATGGGGTTTTTCCGCGTCACCATCCCTGGTGTCATCTTCCTCCCTTGTTCCCCTAGTAGTTATAGTTATTTGTATTGCTTTTTATTATTTTACATGTATTGTTTAAACCTGGTTATAGTCGTATTAGCTTAGGTTAGAGTATTGTCTATTTTTTGCATAAACAATTTGGCGCCCACCATGGTGCTATAGCTAGCTTTTTTATTCAAGAAAAAACATAAAAGAACAAAAAAAATGGTATTCAATAGTAGTGGAATAGGAACCCCTCAGACGAAACACACCCAGGAGCAGATGATGGAGGAAGTCTAGGAAATGCTACGCCAAACCCAAGAGGCGTTGAACAAAGCTTGAGAGGAGAACATGAAAATTTTCGAAGAAGCCCGAAAGCTATTTGCAGATGCCAAAACCGCTAAACAATCCATGGAAGCCATGCGTAAAGAGTTAGAAACTGCATAGAGTAACCGTACTCCCAGTAGAAGGAACCTGAAAAATATTCCACTAATGGGAAATCTTGAAGATGAAAGAGATTCGAGAAGTTCTAAGTCCGACATGGAAATGTGGAAAGAGCCAAGGAATCAAGAGAAGGATAATAAAGCCGAAAAATATTTTGATCCAAGTACTCAGAAGATAGCCGTCCTGGAACCCCAAAACCGGAAGATCTTGAAGCTGTTAACCAAGTTAACTGGAGCCCCTACCCCAGTAGCAACGGAGGCAAAGGACGAATATGCCAGATCCCCTTTCGCAGACGAGATTGCGCGAACGCAGGATCCCTAAAAAGCTAAACATCCCCTCTATGCCGAAGCTGTATGATGGCACTTCTAATCTAGTGGACCATGTGGCCCAATATAAGCACAAAATATGGCAACTGTCTATTCCCCTTCACCAGGTTGAGGCTATGATGTGTAAGTCTTCTGGAGCTACCCTTCACAAACCTGTGATGTAGTGGCTGATAAATTTGAAGCCGGGTTCCATCACCAATTTCTCTAGCCCGGTGAATAAGTTCTACCAACAATTCGCCAATAGTCGAACCTTGAAAAAGCAATCCAGTGACCTGTACCGGGTAAACCACAAGACTAGAGAGTCAATCTAGGGATTTCCTAGATAGGCTCACCAAAGAGATAATCCACATCCTGAATCTGGACCTGGCAACATCCATCGAGGCTTTTCGAAGGGGAGTAATCTATAATTAATGTTATATTATGAACTAACCCGCTATCCTTGTCAAACTTTCGATGAAGTGCAGTCCAGGACCTTAGACGAAGTGCGAGTTGAAGAAGATGAAGCAGCCAAGTCTGGTGGTCGAGTCGAGCGAAGCACAAATACCTTCCGTGTAGGTTGGAGGCTTTCTCTAGCCATCAACAGGTACAAAATGTTTCTTCTGATGTGCAGGACACAGATTCTCTAGGGAGCACCAAGAGTATCCAGCTCTGTCCACATATTCCTTCAGCGTGGATGAAATTGGAGTTGTAGATGCTTTGAAGGATATTGGCCACAAGACCGAAAAATTAGATGTTCTCACGCCTAATAAGACTAATTATTGGATAAATTGGCTTTTAAGCACCCTGAATACGGATCTAAACAGCACATGTTGCAACAACAAATTATTCCTATATGCATATATTTCTGTTACGCAACCCGCCTAGCAATTTGCATGCTTAGGGTTCACACGGAAATATCTTTGTTGTTTTCTTTTTGACAAGGGACTCGCAATGAACGAGTAGAGGCTGCTAGATGCGGGGGGGCGTTGTGCACTATTTTGCCCTTACCCTTGTCCCCTAATCCAGATCCTTGGTTCCTGACCAGACATGGAGTCCTTCGCCTTGCTTTATGCAATTATAGGCAAGGATTAAACCGGGTTCCTTAGCTTCTCGAAAGAAGTGCGGTAGCAACTTCCTCTACTCCTTTTGAGTATAAACACACAACTCCAGCCATACTCACACCATGCAAAAGCAAGAATTTAATTCTGGCAAAATCCGAGTCATCAACTAATTGTACCCCCTAGAGTACAGGGACCGGACCCAATTTGGCTCAGTGACGTCCTAGTGCCCGTACATATTGCCATAGCTCCCTAATCACCCTAGAAATTAAACTACTCACACATATTCAAATTAAACCTAACAATAGCGATTGGGGAAAACATGATTGAAAGCATAAACAAATTAAAAGTAATAATAAAAGAGATTAGAGATGAATTAATTACCAATATATGCAAGGAATCGAAGAGTGAATGATTGAATATATTGAATTGTAGAAATTTTATCAAAAGCTATCAAACTAGGGTTATTCAGATAATACGTAATTTTAATTCTAGACTAAAATCTGATGGAATAAAAGTTAATCTTACAAATTACGATTTCTCTCTTTAAATACAACTCTTTATCTAAGATAGATAAGCTAGAAATTTAATTGTATGTCCTTGAATAAAAATCCAAATCAAAGGAAATAGGAACTGCCCAAAATCGGATCCAAACCGATAATTTTAATACCAAACCGATCGGGTTGGCCGGTTGAACTGATCAGTTAATACACAGTCGTGGCAATTTCACTGTTCCATTTTCCGAGAGCCATATGTTGAGTTCTGAGAGTCCAATATAGGTAAATGAACTATTGTTTTGAAGATCTTTAAGCTTTGTTTCCAACCCAATTAGAATTGCATTAATTCAATGTGCTAAGTGCCAGTTATGGCCAAAAGAGTGTACATGTGTCAATATTGATACTTTGCGACAATCATATTTCTTTATTGCTTAAATCCAAGCTCCATGCTACTTCTGCTTACACTTTGTAGTGCTCTAAAATATTCCAAGATCGGTCCAAAAGTATGCATAGAACCTAAAATTGATAAAAACACTAATCAAATAATATGAGTAGCAAAGAGGGCCTTTAGAAGGCCAAAACCATGCTAATTTGCAAGAGAATGAGGGGAAAAACTATATATCAAACCACACATCATAAACTTGCACAAAAGTTTGAAGCATTTATTACATCTAGTTTCCTGACTTTAATTTCTTTGGGAATTCAAGCATAGTTTTCCTAATAGAAAATCAAAATCGTTATTATGTATTATAATTTGAACCTTGTACTTTAGTTTTTGATGTTTGAATTCATGAGAGCTTGTAGTTAGACTTCGTTTAGGTGATAATTCTTCTAGTTATTTCCTATCATCACTTCATGTAAACTAGTTATTTCCTAGCTTGTACTATAAATACTACTTTGGACTAAATGTATAAGATATACACTGATTATGAGCAATTGATGTTTTTGTTGTTTTACTCAAAAACACACCCTTCTTTTACAAGTTGGTGGCTTCAATCCCGCATGATTGTGCATGTTGAGTTAAGTTGTGTTGGTGGAATTTCCTATGTGTAAGCTTGATTTAATTTTCTGTCTCTGATTTATGGTGGAATCATTCAAGTATTAAATCAAGACGATCTTAATTTTATTCCTTAATCAATCGCTTACAAGCCCTAAACTCATAGATCGACCTAAATCCTTGTGTGTGTAGTTTCCCTTAGAAGCTCATGCATCATAACGAATTTTCTCTCAATTGTCAATAGGCGAGTTCTATTAAAAGCAATTTAACCAATTTTCAACATAATAAAAGAATTGATACAGAGTAATATGAAGTGATTACACATAAGACTATTTAATAAGGACAACCCATAATTAAGATTCATCATTTAAGGATCCCAAACATCATTAAAATTGTCCAAAATTATCTTAGTTTGATGTGATGATTATTCAAATTAAATTCCATAATTAAATATGGGAGAAAAACTACAATAAAAAAACAAATAAAATTATACAACAATTTACATATGTAACAAGTAAATAAAATTATCATTGAGACTTTACACGGGACAATAGACCAAAAATAGGTGTCAACAATTAACTTTGTTTGTATTCAATTCACTTTCATTGGATAGAATTAGCATTGTTGGATTAAATTAACATTTTTTTGAATTTAATTGGCTTTCATTTGATTCAATCAGCATTGATTGAATGCGATTAGCTTTTCTTTGATTCCATTAGCTTTGTTTTAACAATTAGTCTTCCTATAACTAAGTTAGCTTGGTTTGATTCAATTACCTTTGTTTTAATGCAATTAGCTTTCATTTAATAAATTATCTTTGTTTGTGTTTAACTGACTTTCATTAGATTCAATTACATTGTTTGATTGAATTAGCTTTGTTTGAATGCAATTAAACTTCCTTTGATTGATTTAGCATTGTTTGATTCAATCTACTTTCATTTGATTCAATTAGCTTTGATTAAATTCAAAATTGGCTTTCAATAGGTTCAATTCGATTTATTTGAATGTGATAAGTTTATGTTTAATTCAACCAACAACTTTAATTGAAATCAATTAACTCTTATTTGTTTTAATTAGTTTTGTTTGATTGCAACTAGCTTTGTTAAACTACAATTAGCTTTGTTGGATTGTATTAACTTTGTTTGAATTCAATTGGCTTTAATTTGATTCATTTAGTATTTTTTTTAAAATAAGCTTTATTTAAATTCTATAAACTTTCATTCGACTCAATTAACTTTGCTTGAAAGTGATTAGCTTTGTTATTTTAAATTAGCTTTATTTGAATGTAATTAAATTTCCTTAGATTATGTTAGGCCATGTTCATAAAAGTAGAAGCAGACTGAACTAAACTGAAGAAACTGAAATAGAAGTGGGCTGAAGTAGTTGAGCTGAAGTTAGCTGAACTGAATTGAAGTTGTGTGAAATTGACTTAACTAAACTGAAGTACCATAAAATTAAATCCAAAAGAAGAGGACCTTACTTTTTTTTGATCTGAACTTATTTGGGTTTTAAAAAAAGAGAAATGAGTGTAATTGTATCCTATTAGGTACGTACAACCGGTGTCCATGTAAATGTATCTAGTTGGGTACGTACAATTGGTGTCCGTGTTATTATACACATATACATTATTTCAGGACTCAATACAACTGGAGATGTTAGTCGGGATAATGAATTGTAGGTTAAACTGAAAGAACTAAATATATAACTGAAACAAATTGAACTATAACTAATTGATAACAGAAATAAATCCGAAAAATGTTAACTTAAGCTGAAATAAAATGGAAAAAAATGAAACTCTACCGTAACTAAAATAAAGCAAACCGAAATTGAACTTCACTGGTAAATAACTAAAAAGTGGACCAATAAACTGAATTAAACTGAACTTAAATTGTAGATATCTACATTTTTCCTTAGCAAAAAACGGCCAATGATAAGACATCCTTCGCAACACAATAGTCAAATCGAGAGAGCTAGGACCTTGACAGGCCCTAAAAAGGCAAATTCCCTTACATCGGATACCTATTCCAGGTACTTAGCACCTTAAAAACTTAGTTTTAATTTTAAAATAATTTTAACTTATTTTTAAACATTTATTTGAATTTTTCTAAGCGTTTTTGGTAATTTTCGAAATTTTCAGCAATTTAATTAATTTTGAATAATTAATTAAATTATGAAAACAATTTAAAAATTCACGAAATTTTCACACAACGCACTTTTTTTCACAAGGAACTTTTACATATTTTGTCCATAATTTTTCGATTTACGGTTTAGTATTTACGAATTTCTTAAGAAAACACGAAAAAACCAAGCGAAGCTGGGCCATCTTGGGATATTTTGCCTCGAGAAAAACTTCCCGAGGAAGCCAAATATCCCAAGCAACGCAGTAAAATCAGCAGAAATCATATAAAATCACGCGTATATTTTAGATGATTTTATCTCGATTTTATTTCATTAAGATCTCACTATTTGAGGTAAGGCAAATCCGCTAAAAATCCCGAAGATCGCAATAAAATCAGCCGCAATCGTATAAAATCACGTATATATTTTATACAATTATATTTCGATTTTATTTTATTGCAATCTCGTTATTCGAGGCAAGGCAAATTGGCCAAAACCTGGAGGTGCTAGGCGCTATTACGCCCAGCTTTGGGCGCAATTACACTTCGTTTTCGACCCTTGCCTATAAATAGGGAGTCCTTCATTCATTTTGGGGACTTCTCTTTCCCGACTCTCAAGGATTTGGCGACTCTCTCTCTCTCTCTCGCTCTCTCTCTCTCGCTCTCTCTCTCTCTCTCTCTCTCTCTCTCTCTCTCTCTCTCTCACTCACTCGTCCAACTCTCTCTCACTCTCACTCTCATTTTCTCTCAAAAACACATTCAAACGCATAAAAACGTATTCAAACAAATAAAAACACATTCAAGCACTCTTTTGCATCAGATCTAGGAGGTTTTCAAGGGTTCTAAAGGTTCGAAAAGGGTTCCTAAGGGTCCGAAGCTACGTCCTTGGTCTTCGACATCGTGTTTTGAGGTAGGTTTGAGGCCAACGTCTCAGTTCTAAAACCCCTTTTTTGCATGCTTGATTAAAAATTCGACTTTTTATGTAATTTGCATGTAATATTGATTAACAAACATTTAGACAATTCAAACTAAAAATAACCTTAAGGCATAACTTAAAATTCCTCGTACAAGTGCTTGCATGCTTGTCTCACACATAATATTCTTTAACAAAGACCAGCAAATTTTGTGTTTCACTACTAATAAGATAACTATAGAATACCAAAATTAGGCTCCTGGAATACGAAATTAACAACACATGTCACAACAAACTAGACACTATTTGCATAGTATTCTGTTAAACAACCAGCCTAGTAAATTTCCATGCTTAGGGTTTAAAACGGAAAACCGTTTGTTGTTGTCTTTCGGAGGATGAACTCGCAATAACTGATTAGAGGCCACTCGATGCGGGGGGGTGTTGTGCACAACTTCACCCTTACCCTTGACCCCTAACCCAGACCTTTGGTGCACTACCAAACATGGAGTCCTTCGCCTTGCTTTATGCAATTATTGGCAAGGCTTAAAACGGGTTCCATAGCTTCCCAAAAGAAGTGCTGCGACGACTTCCTTTACTCTTTTCGAGTATAAACACATAGCTCCAAGAATACTCACAATATGTAAAAGCAAGAATTCAATTCTAGCAAACCAACCGAGCCGCCCTTAAATTATACCCCCCCGAAGTTGAGGGACCGGACCCAGTCCGGCCCGGTTACGGCCTGGCGCCCGTACAGTTTTCTAAAGACGTCATTTGGGAGTTCACTAAAGTTACTACCTTTAGTGATGTGTGGTCAATACTCGAATTGTTATGCGATTTTGGCGTTCATAAGACGGCATTGTGTTTAGGCATCCTGCATCACACGAAACTTAGGTCGTTGTCATTGAGATTTCATTTTCTAGGCATCACGTCTCATATAACTATGTTCTCCACTTGAGACAAGACCAGGGGGGCTCGCCTAAGATTGGCGCTGATGCACTACCTATGTAACCAACTCTTAAGCCGTAATGGTTTAGACATCCTTTGATCATCACAGCGGGCTGTGTGTGTTCAGTATCGTTCTGAGCCTAGTAATGGGACCCTATTGCACACCCGGACTGACCCATTTGATAATGTAGCAGCTGACTCTAGGTGGCTGGACTTTTGTTTTTCTTCTGCATATAGGGTTCATGCTAGCGTTACAACGTGCTACGTCCTTTTAGACTAAGGAACCTAGCTTTGCATACATAACTAACAAGTCTTTGAGTCATGTAACAGTCCTCATATAGCAAGTTGATCATTCCTTAGGCGTCGTAACGTCGAAGTGGTTGTAAACTAGAATCATTAGGCGTTGCATCTTTGTTCAGTCATGCAATAGTAAACGGACATCGGACCTTTGAACTTCGCCTTTAAAAAAAAGAAAATAAAGAAAAGCACAAAAACAAACAAGAACAAAAAAACGAAAAATTAATGACAAAAACAAGTGAACAATGAAAATAAAAGGCGAAAGGCAAATTTTCGACGTTCATGCACTTTTTACATTTTTGAGTCAGTCATTAAGCAAGGGAATGATCACCCCTAAGACATGCATTGCATCACATGTTCATTCGACATGGAAATTAACCTTTGGTCACTGTGCACACAGGATAGGGTTGAGCTCGAACACACTGTCGGTTTGGGTTCGAAAACAGATCTCGATTAGTTCGGGGTGAGCAACCGATCACTTCAACAACTCCAAAGGGTCGGACTATTCGGAAGCCCATTCCGAGATCAAGACTCTCTTTCGCTAGTACGACAGACACTGAAGACACAGCACAATCCACACCTCATTCAATGGGAGAAGAAAACGACGCCATGGCCCAGATGCAAGCCACCATTGATACTTTACAAGTCAAGCATGTTGCACTTGAGCAAGCTAATTCATCCAAGGTCACTCTTAAAAACCTCGAAAAGATGGTCCTGAAGGAAACCAACAAGAATGCCTACTTTGAGACACCAGAACTCGAGGACATTTCAGCTAAGATCCCCGAGAAATTCTCTCCTGCAGACCTTCCAAAGTTCAAGCCGACTGACGAACCTAGATTTCATCTCAAGGGGTTTAGGGCTACTATGTCTATTAAGGGAATTGATGCTGCTTTATTCCCTAAGGTTTTTCCCATGTCGCTAGACCCAATCTGTTAGAAATGGCACTTTTCACTTCCCGACAAGGACATTGCTACTTGGGATGACATCACTCAGGCGTTCATGACGCAATACCACAGCAACATCCAAGTTTCTCCCTCTCTTAGGGAACCTGAGATCATTAAGAAAGATGAAAAGGAAGGATTCACCATCTACCTTGCTCGCTGGAAAGAAGTGGCTGCTCAAATGGTGAATCCCCCTTCAGAAATGGAGTCAGTAAAAATTTTCATCAACAATTTGCTCCCAAAATACCGAACCATCTTCGGTAACTATATTTTGGAACTTTTGACAAGGTCTACCGCATCGGCATTGCGATTGAAGGTGACCTTATCAAGGAAAAGTCCAGGAACAAGGGAACCTACTACAAAAAGAATGATGCATCTAACTCTAAGGGTGTATCAAGCATCAATGTCGTTGAAGTTCCTAATAACTCTGGCAACAAAACCAACAACAATAACAATGGCAATAACAACGGCAATGGCAATGGCAATAGTGGCAGGTCGTGCTTCCGCCGCAGGCGCACTTACACTCCACTTGGGATGACTCAAACTCATGCATTTGAAAGACTCTCAAGTCAAGGCTTAATCTCCCCGATTGGGCCTATATCTGATCCTCCCGTGGAGAAAAGGTACGCAAGATGGGACGCAAACAAGTACTGCAAGTATAACAGTGGCAATGGCCATGATCTTAAGGATTGTATCACCCTTAAGGATTATCTACAAGATATGATTGATGATGGAAAGCTTCCTCTCCCTCCCGTGGCTAAGAAGTCAAACACTCAGACAAGTCCGCTGGGAGTGCTCATGCTTGAAGAAGGGGAAATTGCTTTCGACCCCTCTGTCTTCATCACCCCCACTGTGGTTGCACCAACCATAGGCCCCCTCAACACCGCACTAGTTCAAGGCCCTTCACTAGAGGAAGAAGTGAACAAGTCCGTCGACACCAGGCTGACCTTGGACGACCTTCCTAAAGAGCTCCACGAAATATGGGAACGCTGTAAAATCAAGTCCCTTGCTAGAGGCATGTGCGTCAGCTGCAAATAGAGGAAAGAAATAGCCGAATAAGCCTGAAGTGCTAGCCTTCTTGATACAGGGGAGTCTAGGGGAGTTGTAAACTAGAATCATTAGGTGTTGCGTCTTTGTTGAGTCATACAATTGTAAACGGACGTCGGACCTTTAAACTTTGACTTTAAGAAAAAGCAAAAAAATGAAAAAACTAATGAAAAAAATAAGTGAAAATGAAATATAAAAGGCGAAAGGCAAATTTCCGACGTTCATGCACTTTTTACATTTTTGAGTCTGTCAATAGGCAAGGGAATGATCACTTCTAAGACATGCATTGCATCACAGATTGATTCGACATAGAACTTTACTTTTGGGTCCATGTGCAAATAGGGTAGGCACCAACGGTTGAGCTCGTAGACATAGGGTTCGTTCCACGGTTTTCAAGCAACACTCCGCCAATCACACCATTGCCAGTAATGGATTGTGAAGACACTCGAATGGACTTGAATTTAGTCGATTTGAATGAGACCCTCAACTCATTAGCTTCCCGAGTCGCTCAGCTAGAGAAATCCAACACCCAGGTCCTCGAAATTCTTTAGGAAGTGATCCATGGCATCCTTAAGCACTATGTAAACCAGGTTCTGTCCTAAGGAGAAACAACTTCTTCAGACCACAAATTGCAAGAATCAATTGGTGAGAATGACGTTGAACCAAAGCCAACGACCAATATGGTGGAGGTCATCACTTCTCACATGATCAAAGCAATGAAGAGGATCGATGATTCTCTTAAAAGCAAGACTATGGTTATGGCACCTGTAATTCGCAACAAGCGCAAATAAACTAGTATAGGCATGCCCTATGCCCAAGCCCTTGAGCACCTCGAGGCGATTGGCTTCATTACACCAATAGGCCCTACTCCTAATCCTCCTTTGGAGAAAATGGCCTCCTAAATGGAGCATAGACAAGGTTTACAACTTCCACTGAGGACGTGGCCATGACACCGAAGAATGTTATACATTAAAGAAAGCAATCCAAGACTTGATAGACAGTGGCTATCTCCCTTTCCCTCTCGAAGGCTCTAAACAATATGCCCAGGTGTCCATGATAAGAGAAGATGAGGATTCCTTCGACCCTACCGCTCTCATTGCACCAATGAGACAACCATATCCACTTACTTTTAATGGAGATTTCATGAAGGAAGGGGATGAGTTTCCATACTACGAATTCCCGGAACACTTCACAGGAATGGATAGCAATAAGTATCCAGGACTCGAGATTTTCAACAACAGTAACTTTGTAGACGGGGATCCTGTCCCCATAAGCAAGGCATGCATCTGCCCTAGATATCCTCGAAGCACAAGGCTTGGGACTCTTGTTTAGCCAAGAAATCACCCCTCCAGCTGAACAAGGAAGAGTTTGGCCCCACTACTCTCATCACACCAGGCGAAGGCTTGGTTCATGGTTGGCGCAAAACCATGAAGATAACTATTCCAGGAGGCAAGGACATCAAGTGCACCATGGGAAAAGGACCAATGCTCGAGGATTCTGAATCTGAGACCGAGTCTGAGTCTAGTGTCATAAAAGCTAGGATAGCTAGTCCTAGGGAGTGTCCTCCTGAGTCTGACAAGGAGCCCAACATCCCCCTTTCCCTTGTCAATCAAGTCTCTTCGGAGACAAACTTATCTGTACTCTCTTCATAGTTTAATAATATGCTCCTTTCTGCTTACTCCTCTTTTCCTTCTTATAATTGCTTTAATTCACAACTCGAAAACAAACAAAACAACAATGAGTTAATAAAGGCAATGGAAGAGCACGAAAAGAAAACTTCCATCATTGAGCAAACAGAAAAGGTAGACATCGCCGACAACGACACGCCGCGAGAGATACAGATTGGTCAGACACTGAGTCCGCAAGAAAGGGATGAACTTGTTGCAACACTGAAAGCGTTTCGGGATGCTTTTGCTTGGTCCTATGAAGACATGTCAGGGATTGATCCAGACATCGCACAGCAAAAAATTCCGCGCAGAGAGGGGGCTAAGCCAGTCAAACAAAAGCTCCGTCGCATGAAACCAGATGTTGCCTTTAACATTCGGCAGGAAGTCATGAAGTAACTTATTGCATGCTTCATTAAATTAAAGTTGTTAATTACCATTAATGGATAGCAAAGGTGGTTCCAGTACCTAAGAAAGATGGGCGGGTTCGAATGTGTTTAGACTTTCGTGACTTAAACAAAGCAAGTCTGAAAGACGACTTCCCTCTACCATACATAGACGTTGTCGTAGACAATGCTACAAATCATGCCTTACTATCATTCATGGATGGGTATGCGGGGCATAATCAAGTCAAAATGGTTGAAGAAGACATGGAGAAAACAACCTTCACCACTCTGTGGGGGCTATGTTGCTACACCGTGATGCCTTTTGGTGTTAAAAATGCAGGCGCCACATTCCAATGAGCTACCACTACTCTACTTCATGACATGATACACAAAGAAGTAGAGGTTTATGTCGAGGATATGATCGTCAAGTCAAAAGAGCGCGAAGGACATACCTTGCACTAAGGAGGTTCTTCCAAGGACTACAATAACTCAATACGGTGGTTTGCAAACCCAGAATATATGTTACGTACTCTGCTGCATGGATATTTGTCCAGGCTCGTGGGTTTTCCCTTTTTGATTGCACCGTCGTGTGCAAGCTTCAGTTGCACTTAACGTTAAGAGATTAGGTGTATATGGTGATTCTTCACTCATCATAAACCAAATTTCGGGCTGATGGAAGGTATGAAGTGAAAGCCTTGCTCTGTATCAGTCCTATCTTGAGAACATTGCATCCCAAGTAGACGAAGTCAAATACACCTACCTGCAGCGCGAAGACAATCAATTCGCAGATGCACTAGCAAAGCTCGCATCCATGGTGCGAATCCCGAGTTCAGTGACCCAAATGTCGTTAGTCATTGAACGAAGACAAGAACCAGCATACGTCTGCACTTTAGATGAAACAAATGAGGTGCCCAACCTCGATCCGGAAGAGCCTTGGTAGAAAGACGTCAAAGACTACCTAGAAACTAGCAAATATCCTTCTAGTGCAATAGAAAAGCAACAAAGAACTCTAAGGCGTCTCGCATCTCAGTAGCTACTTCAAGGCGGAGAACTCTACAAACGCCACTACAATGGTCTCCACCTACTCTGTATCACTCAACAGGTAAGCAAAACAATCTTGGAGCACGTCCATGACAGAATTTATGGCACCCACATGAATAGTAGGCTCCTAGCTTCCAAGATCATCAATTTGGGGTTTTACTTGAACACCATGGATAGGGATTGCATGCAATACGTCCGTACGTGCGACACTTGCCAAAGTTACTCCAATCCGCAACATGTTCCTCCATCTCTCCTATCCATATTTGTCTTTTCGTGGCATTTCTCTACATGGGGAACGAACATAATAGGGAAGATTACACCGCCCGGGCAAGGAGGTCATGAATTCATACTTGTGGGAAGATTACTTCACAAAGTGGGTCGAAGCAGCGTCATATGCTAAGGTGCAGGCTAAGCACGTGGCAAAATTCATATAAAATAACATCATCTGTCACTATGGGATTCCTCACGAAATCATTCGTGACAACGGCACCCACTTTCAAGTAGAGTGTGCGGATCTTATTACCAAATATATGATTCAGCACCACAAGTCATCACCATACAGGCCGCAAGCCAATGGGGCAGTTGAAGCGGCTAACAAAAATCTCAAAACAATTATCTCTAAGATGATGGAGAATTATCGAGATTAGCCATTAAAGCTACACTTCGCTCTATGGGGTTACACGACCTCTATTCGCACTTCAACGGGAGCTACTCTATTTTTACTAGTCTATGCTGCCGAAGCTGTTCAACCAGTAGAACTAGAGATCTCCTCTCTAAGCATTATCCTAGAAGGCAAAATCCCAGAAGAAAAATGGGTAAAGGCGAGATTTGACGAGTTAGCTTTGCTCGACGAAAAAACGGCTAGCAGCCTTGCATCATGTGCAAGCATACCAAAAGAGGGTCAAACGGTACTTCAATCAGTGAGACAAATCACAAGGCATCAAAGAAGGTGATTTGGTCCTTAAAGGGCTTCGCAAAACAGTCCTAGATCTTCGAGGCAAGTTTTGTTCTAATTGGGCAGGTCCCGACATTGTCAAGAAGATCTTGCCAAAAGGGGCAGTTCAACTAATGAACACAAATGGCGATAATTTCTACAGCCTAACCAACTTAGACCAGCGCAAGAAATAATATGACTAAGGCATACATGCACACCGCGTCTTAACAACACAATAGCACCCTGCATCAGAACTATGGATGCCCTGATTCCTTATGGATATGAAGGTAGCTTTGCCCAGGGGCTCGGCCACATTAACAAGTGCTCTACTTGTTTTGGGATTACCAAGTGAACAACAGTTAAGCGTTAATTGGACAAAGGTTTCTTCAACATGCTCAAAGTAAACATAATGTATAAAAAGCAATGCAAGTTTGTAATTTATTACTCCTTGTAATTAATTTTGAGCAACTACGATACAAAAGGAAACTTGAAACTTCGAAGTTCACTTATTACATGCAAAAGCGGCTCGCAGGCCAATCACTTTATTAACTCATAAATAAAACAAACGTTAAAATAAACATGAGTTGTGGGAAAAATCAATCACCCCTTCTTCTCCTCTTCTTGCTCCTTGTCATCATCCTTCTTTGCACCCGAGCTCTCACCTTTAGGCTTCCTCACCCATTTTGCATCTCTTGGGTCTACCTTCCACAACAACCTTCCCATTTCCTTTAGCATCCCCTCCAAGCACATCTTTAGGCCCAAGCCTTCTTTCAGCAACATTTGAGTCAATCCTCAAAGGAGGAAGTTCTTTCAAGCCTACTCCAAACTGGCACCTACTTAGGACCAAGTCGGTCCTTAGCAGAAACAGCTTTAGACTTAGCTGCAGGGGTCTAAGTAGAGTCATAGTCCAGTCTCTTACTCTTGTTATGGTCCTTCTACTCCGCACGTCTTTCCTCAACACGACTCATCACATAAGTGGCATTCATCTAGACACGATAATGAGCACAAATCTTGTGGTCACCTCGAGCAAGTGGGGTCACGTCAAGTGTAGAATGGGATTTACAGTATTTCTCCTACTCTATTGCATTACCCGAATGCAAGCGCTTGTTCTCCGGACGAACCGTGTCAACATCGGAAATAAGCTATACTTTCTCGAATTGCATCATCACCTTTAAAAGGTAATAAAAGGTCAACGCAGCCAAGCTAGCCACATGCACATATGAAGACAAGCGATTATGCACCATACTCCTAATACCCCACTAAGGAACAAACCACCGCACGAGAATGCCACGGTCAACAAGGATAAGCATCCACTCATGTTGAGATTTGTTGACATGGACCCTCTTACGGGAAAAGAATTCCTTAGCAGAATATATATTTAACAGGATTCTAGGGCGCCTCAACTAGGCTCAAATGCTCCATCAACCAAATTTGTCATGAAACAGCAACATGTGCAATATTTAGTCATCACATCAATAAACAAGCAATAATATTTGTATAGATTCAGTATTTTGCAAATATTAAGACGAAATATTGTACCTGCAATAAAACAGGGCATCCAAACAAGGGCGCATGTGCGTCCTTTTTAAGGCGGTCGAGCATCATGAATAACTTCCCCATGCACAACAACATAGGAGTACGGCTAGCCTCGCATTGCTCAACAATAGAAATAATGCTAGCATGACCGACATTCGACTTTCCATGGACAAATAAGAAACACGTAAACAAGCAGATCATAATTGCACGTATATGGTAAATTCAACGACAAGAGGCACCAATAGCAATATAATCAACTAAGGCAAGCAAATCAATTTCCTGACCATTCACTATGCGTCGTGAAATCGTTGGACTAGGTTTCAAGTATCGCTCATATTTTTCAACAAAGCGATCAGCAATATTACGGATACAAGGGAGACTCACAAACAGTTCAAGCAATAATAGCATCAAGTTCCTCAGGCATAGGAACAATTTCCTTGTCCCGAAGACAAAAGCAATGCGTTAGTCTGTCCCACAGGCTTATAGCAGCATAAAGAAGGTTTGTATCGAGACATACATACCTTAAAGTCAAGTGAACATCACAATTCAGCATTGCAAGGTCCTCCCTTTCACAAGCATCCAAGTTTTGAAGCACGTCAATCAAAGCATTAGCAAAGTCTCTTTCCATTTGATTCATTACAAGTTCCTCGATTTAATGAATAATATGAAGTCTAAAGCAATGTAAGAGAGGTTCTTAGTCCAATCTAGGTCCTTCCCTGCATTTTCAAAGAGGAACAAGCAGATATTCGTCTCAACAATGCAATGCAACATACACAACAACATAAGACGATCAACGTCGTCTTAAAAAGCTTAATTACATGCATTGCATATAGTTAGCAAGTTGGATTTTGCAAATTGTAATCAAAGCTCGGCATTAAAAAATCGAGCTATGTCTAGAGTCGTACACAAGTCTAGGCGTATTTACACAAACATTCGAGTCTAAGCTAGAATCGTGTCAAGTCGAGTATAGTTAAACAAAAGTCAAAAAAATAAGTCTAAGTAGGTTTAAACTAAGTCCTAAAATAAAAAAATGCAAAGCTAGGGTCACCCCCTTCCTTACAGGTGACAGGTACAACTACTACTTGCGACACGTCGAAAAAGCCGAGTGACGCTAGCACTTGCAAGAAAGACTTGTCCACCAACTCATTAGGGAAAGGAACTACAGCAGAGGTTCCTAGTACGATAAACTAAGACGAGGGTCCAAACTGAGAATGGGAAGTCGAAGCTCAACCCCGGTTAGGGACCGATCTCATCCGTGCATCATCGTTGTCATCGGCATCCTCATCGTCGCCCTAACAACCCTGCAAATGAATTTTCAAGTCATAAACGGGTTCCTGACCCAACAAAGTACTCAAATTACGAGATTTGTTGCACTTACCGAATCTCTCAACTGAGAGTAGGAGTATCTCTAATCATCTATTACTCCCAACAGCCTCAAAACACCTGCCCGAGGCATCTATTTCCCCAAATCAAGGAATTCAACACATGAGTGAGTATTGGCATGTAAAGACAGAATCAAGCAAACAAATCATCCCTTACCTGAGCAGTTTCAAGGGGCATCGAGTTTTGAGCATGCCTAGAAGCTGGAAGAGCAAGCCCAATGAACTCGTCCTAGCCTGGAAGGATCCTCAATTCAGCAAAGAGGATCTAAACAAGGTCATAATCAGGCTACACAAACCAAGTCAAAGTTAGTGCACAACTAAAGAAAAGCAAATGCAAAGAAAAAGTGTGGTTAAGTAAGACTCATACCTCATCAACTAACTCGACTCGGGAGGCTAGTCGTTCCTCAATGAAATGTGCATAGGCATCCTGACGCTTGTCGCCAAGCAAGTGATGGTACTCCACCGCATCGACATGACTCAAGTCGTTGGACAGCATGGTGACTGGCAGTTCCTTATCCATCATAGTGTCTAGAGGATTCTGAGGTACTGCAGGCTCAAAAAGGCTATGCTGCCTCACTACATGCTCCCCAAGGTACCAGATAGGCCCTTGAGGTCCCCTAAACAAACATCGCCTCTTGGCGAGCTCAGCTGCTGCAGCGAGCCTCCTCTGTCTCGCATTCCCCAATCGCCTCCACGGGCGCCACTCCACCTGCAATAAAATGTGGTTAAAATCACAAAGCATTCAACGAAAGCATACAAGTAAAAGACAACGAAACTCACCTCAACTAGGTTAAGGCGGCGGAAAATCCTCCTCGGCTGTTGGAGCTCACCAGTCCAAGACGGAGTGTTTCGGGGTGTCCACCGCATCATCACAGGTCATCTAGCAGGCTGTGCATGAGGATCTAACCTAGGCACCAAGCACATGCGTGGAAAGTACTCGTAAGCCCAGAACTGCAAATACAACTAATGGGGTCAGGCAACAGAAGCAAATCAATTGCAAACAAGGCAGTAAAAGTCAAACAAAATTACCTCAAGCACTCTTCAGCAACCAGCAGTGCAGGGATAGTAGCGCCATCCAAACGACGGCAGTATAACCTCATAGAATCATCAGAGTAGCATAGCGGAATCCGCCCTAATCATAGGAGGAAACAGCAAAAAGATCCTCTAGGATAGGGAGAAAACGAAGCTGAACTGTGCTCCCCGTGCCTTTATCAGGACACAACGCCGTGCAAAGCATCACCAGGATAATAATCCTTGCTAACTGCTTTGTGATCACGCTTTAGCCATCTCTAGGCCCTCCATGAGCACGCTTTGTGATGCTCGGTTATCCACACTCTCAGCTCGTAGGCGGGAAGCAATCGGACCCAGCCACTCATCCAAACGAGAATTAGAAGGCCTAATCTCGTTATCTAAAGGGACAAGCTTTTCAGTGAAAGCGAGCCCGATCAACATAGCAAAGTCGTAGAGGGTCATAGCCATTTCCTCCCACGGAAAGTGAAAGGTGTTCGTGGTATCCTAGAAAAACTCCATCAGGCCGAACACCGGAATCCTAGGAGCAAGCGAATATGACTGACTGGTCAGGTTAAGAACAAAATCTTGAAAGCCACATCGCCCAAGGATATTCCGTACTCCTCTACAACGCTCGAAGAACTCTCTACAGAAGAGATCGTCAATCGTTTGAGAAGTCCCGTACGTTCGGGTACGGTAATCGCTCTACACAAAATTGCAGCATAACGGCTAAAGATGAGCATCTTGCATACAAGAAAAAGGCCCTCCGGGGGCTTACAACTAACCAACACAACCATGTGTACGGGCACCGGGGCGTCACCGGGCCAGAATGGGTTCGGTCCCTCTACTCTGGGGGGTACAATTAGTTGATGACTCAAATTTTGCTAGAATTCAATTCTTGTTTTGCATAGTGTGAGTATGCCTGGAGTTGTGTGTTTCTACTCGAAACGAGTAGAGGAAATCGCCACCGCACTTCTTTTGGGAAGTTGCGGAACCCGTTTTAAGACTTGCCTATAATTGCATAAAGCAAGGCAAAGAACTCCACGTCTTGTAGTGCACCAAAGGTCTTGATTAGGGGACAAGGGTAAGGGTGAAGTAGCACACACAGAGGCGGATCCAGGATTTCAAGAATGGTTATGCATTCGAAATTTTCGGATTTTGGGTTTAGGATTTCGGGTCTTTTCAGGCAATTTTCTATATATAAAAAACATAATTAAACATTATTCATTAAAAGAAATTAAGTTTTACATTAAAAAGCAAATTACAACTTAATAGCACTAAAACATTATTACAATTGTTGTCTTCTAGTTTTCATACATCCCAACAATTTACAATCAACAAACTTAAAATCTTTTCATATTTTACTATGATAAATTGATTATTGATGTACTATACTACTATACTAATACTACTATCTTATACACATCTAGATGTGTATAAGAGACAGCTATACTACTATACGACTATCAAATTTTACTATGATAATTGATAAATTAATGAAATGAAATTCATACTAAAATTACGCTTAATATTAAAAATACAAATTCAATAAGTCAATAAATCTGAAATAATTACAATCACATTACAAATTCACCAAAAATCTCAAATAATTCAATAAATCAGAAATAATTGAGGAAATCTGAAATAATTCAATTTGATAATTAAGTAATTCAATTGCAAATTCACCAAAACAAATTTACAAATTAAACAAAGCATAAATCTGAAATAATTACAAATTCACCAAAAAAATCTTACCCTTCTCCGGTGACCGGCGCAGCGGCGCTACCTTCCCGCAATCCCGCGTCCCTGGCGCCGGCAGCAGCACAGTCGCAGCAACAGGCCAGCATCCAGCGGGCAGCAGTGACTCGCAGTCACTCAGTCACGACAGTCAGTCCCTCGTCTGCTCGTCGAGTCGTCGCCTCGTCGCCGTTGTCACTCGTCAGGAAGTCGCCGTCGAGCCGTCGTTACTCCGTTGAACGGTTGAAATAATTCAGAAATATTGAATGAGGAATTGAGGAGAGAGGAGAGAGGAGAGAGGTTGAGGAGAGAGAAGGTAACGTGTTGTGTTTTGTGTAATTGTGTTGAGTTGTTGACTGTTTGTCTGGCTCTATTGTCTCTTTTTGAATTTTAATTTTTTTTTAAATGAAGCTGACTTTTTTTGGAATGGTGGTGTACGTGACCCACCATGCTACAAGGTCGGTCCACCCCTGAGCGCACATCACCCCCCCGCGTCTAGCGGCCTCTACTCAGTCATTACGAGTTCATTGTCAAAAAGACACCTACAAATAAATTTCCGTTTTAACCCTAAGCATGCAAATTACTATGTGGGTTGCTTCACAGAAATAGATGCACATAGGACTAATTTATTGTTGCGACATGTGTTGTTCAGATCCGTATTAAAGGGTGCCTAAAAGCCAGTTTGTCCATGAATTAGTCTTATTAGGCGTGAGAACATGTAATTTGCCGGTCTTGTTAAACACATAAAACTTGTTGTGATTTGCAAGCATGCAAGCATTCGACAAGAATTAAAGTTGTGCTTAAGATTGATTTTAATTCATGTCAAATAGTTATTAATTAATATTACATGCCAATTTGCATAGAAATTCGAATTTCTAACAAGCATGCAAAAGGGTGTTTAAAGATTGAGACATTGGCCTCAAACTTACCGTGCAACACGGTGCTAATGAATAAGAACAATGCTAGGGACCCTCGCGAACTCGTACGAACATGAACAAACCCAAATCAAACCAAGACCTTGAGATTAAGTCGAGATCTCATATGACTGCATGAATGGATGCGTGATTGTGTTATGAAATGTGTTTGATGTTTTTCAGAATGCTTTTGAATTTGTTTTTTAATGTTTTTGAATGTATGAATGCTTTTGAATTTTGAATGTAAGAGTGAGAGCTTTTATGTGTTTTAGAGAGAGAAGGAGAAGAAAAAACTGCAGAGAGAGAGAGAGAGAGAGAGAGAGAGAGAGAGAGATTTAGAAGTACCAATGAAGCGTGGATTCGTGCAAATGAAGGCCGAGGCCTCGTATTTATAGGTAAAGTGTAAAAAAGGAAAGGGTGTGGGCATAATTGCGCCCAAAATGCCAAAAACCTAGGCGTAATTACGCCGAGCACTCCTTCCTTTTTTTGGTTGATTCGACTTTCCTTATTTAGCAGATTGCGTATAATATAAAATTGATAAGTGCCAAAAATGGTCACATTTAGGCACTTATTTCTTCCTTATTTTGGCCATCTTGTGTGTTTTCGATATCATTTCACTAACCTTTTGGTTAGGTTTCCACTTTGTTTAGTTTTGCAAAGCTTTGTTGTTTTTAGTTGTTTTTATAGGTTTTTCTTTTGTTTTCTCTCCTTTTCTATCTTTGTAGAATAAATTACAAGCTTTGTGAGTATTTTGCAAGTTGCCTAGATGTTAACATGTTGGTTTTAAGCTTTCCAACTTGTTGGTTTGCTTGTGGTTGCTTTGGTTGAGCCTTAAGGCACTTGAACGTTTGATCTAACATCTTCTTCGATCCATATCATTTTGTATACTTTGAATTTGCAGGTGAATTTTTGCATTAGAAAGTAGACTCCGAGAGCTTTTCAACAGTATATTACAAGCTGCAATCCAATAAGTGAGCAAGACGTTATGGCCGTTCGAAGTTGAGCAGTTCAACCAGAGTCCAGCATGCGCTTCCCCATTTTGCCCGCGCGTGACTGCACGCACTGCAGGAGTGCCCCTCCAGTTCCAGAAAGCTCTTATGTGCGGCTGCGCCTCTTGGGGTTTGCACGCACGTCCGCACGCGCGGCCCAATTTGGCACGCGCCTCTGCCCGCGCATCTCGTCCGCGCCTACACAGCCACCCTTCACTTCTAGAAGCATTTTAGGCGCGCACGCGCGTCCCAGGCCTGCCCGCGCCCCCGCATGCACCTCCTGGGCTCGTATGCGCTTCTGCACGCGCCTCCCCTGCCTGCGCCTAAAGACTTTCCAGAACACTTTTAGGTGCGTCCGCGCGACATCTGCCTTGCACGCGCGTCCCCATGCGCTTACTTGTCACCACCTGGACGTTGACTTTTGCTTGATAACTTGACTTGGAGGAACCTTTGAAGCACATGTGTAAATTAGTAATGGCAAACTTGTAATTATTTGAGCTTGTATTTTGAGCTTTGTATATATAGTTTTAGGAGAGAGAAACTAAAAAAACAATTAGAACATAGCATAGAATAGAGAGTAGAATTTAGATTTCTTTTCATCTTCTTCTTCTTCCTTCAATCCACCATTAGAGAGTAGCTTCAAGTTCTTCATTTTGCCCTAGTTTCTTCATTTCTTGCTCAAATATTACAATTCTTATATGCTTTTGACCTAAAATTTGGAGGTAATTCCATTTCTTTACTTAGATTTCAGTTTTATTATTGTTTGCTTATAGTTTTGTTTGATTTTCGTTTTTTGCAAGTTTTTGTGGGTATTGTTGATACTTGTGCTTTTMAATTCTTTTGCTTCTAGATTGTTTTCCCTTGTGTTTGTGAAGGTTTTGGTTATACTTTTGCTTGTTTTGGAGTAGTTTTGAGTTGTTTTCTTTGATACCCTTTTGTTGTTGTAATTCCTTGCTTTAATGGCTTCTTGTTCATGGTTTTCCTTTGTTTTTCTTGCTATTCAAGTTGTAATCATGCATGTTGTGTGAGTAGTGTAGTAGCTTAGGAGAGCTAGTTGTCCCTTCTATAATCTTTACAATGCCAAGATGATATAATTTGTTCTCTCCAATCACCATATTTGCCTTGAATTGTGATTTCTCAAGCCTTATTGCTTTGGATTTGGCCACCCATTATTTGTGAGGTGAGAGGTGTTTGATTCAACCCTTTGCAAGGGATTGTGAGGTTTGACTCGGGCATTGGTTTGATTCTTGATTGCTCAATTCTAATAAGATCTTGAGGGGACTTGGGTTTGAACTTGGATTGAGAGGGTTAATTGACTTGGGAGATGATATTAATCATATTTCTAAACCATGATTGCAATCACCCATTTTGTTGGAGATGAACACACTCTTTGATTGGCATTTCCCTTAACTATAGAAGGTGACACTAGTTACTTCTATGTGTTTAGAGTATTTGATTTCCCAAAGCTTATTTCAAGAGTTTTCATTAGCTAGTCTTGATTCAATTTCCCTCTTTCAAAGTATGTTTACTTGCCAAGCTAGTGTAGTTAGGATTTAGAAACTTTTTATTACCTTCCCAGTGGATCAACCCCTTACTACTATACTTAGGTATAGTCAGTGGTATCGGATTATAAATTGTATTTTGAGAGTGTCCGGTTAGGTTTTAACTCAACGACCCTAGCCGGAGCCCATCAAAATTGGTGCCGTTGCCGGGGAAGCGTGGTGTTTAAGTCTTTACAAGTTAGCTTGTTTTTTGTTTGCTTTTCTAAACAAAAAAAAAAAAACCAAAAAGATTTTCGTGCTTCACTTGAAGTGTACCTTTTATTTTGTTGTTTATTGTCGGACAATTTGGATTGTTTGTTCCTAAGCAAGAGAGTTTAGAAAGTTGGTTTTCAATGGCTAAATCGTTCAGAGAAATTGGAGCTCTAGGCTCATTTACATTGACGAGGGCAATAAGACTACCCTCTATTGAAGGAACCTTTGAAATCAATCCAAACTTGATCAAGTTGATCTAGTCCAAGCCCTTTTATGGATTGAAGGATGAGAACCCCCATAAACACTTGAAAGATTTCGAGCGATATTCTGACACGATTAAGGTGAGCGGGGAAGCTCAAGAGTACATGAGGCTCAAGTTATTTGAGTTTTCCTTAGCCGTAAGGGCCGTGGATTGGCTCGAGAAGGAAGTGAAACCCGACTCATTGACAACTTGGGAGGAAACAAAAAAAGCTTTCCTACAAAAGTTTTTCCCCTATAAAAAGAAACATCGAGCTTCGAGCTAAAATGCAAAGTTTCAAACAAATGGGAGGCGAGACGTTAGGGGAAGCTTGGGAGCGTTTCCGAGAGTACCAAAGGGAGTGCCCTCATCATGGGATCCCCAAATGGTTACTCTACCAAACTTTCTATTGATTCTACAACAATGCTTCAAAAACGAGTTTGGACAGCCTGTAGACACCTGAAAATGTCTCCCCAAATGAGTAATCAATGTATGAAGTATACCACATGTCGCAATTAATTCGAACTCGAAAAAACGCAACTGAACTCGTAATGAAGCTCGAAATATGTGAAGTCAAGTCACACTCGAAATTATGAGTCAAAGGTCAAGACAAGGCAAAAATATTTTCTTGGTTTTCTCGAAATCTCAAGGTTTCAAACAATTTACGCTGGCGATTCTCATGCTTTTGTTTTTCTCATGTTCCTCACATTTTTCTGAATTCGCCAGTATTTTTAAATAATTTTCTGATTTTTCTATGATTTTCTATGAATTTGCAATGTTTAAATACGCAGAATACGCAGAAAATACGTGAATAATTAGAAAATACGCGGAATGTTCTAGAATCATACTTTCTTGCGAAAGGAGGCGTCTAGAATAATCCGTAATCTTAGAAAATCGAGACGAATGGCAAAATTATTCACGAATCAAAATATTTCAGATTTTTTGGAAAATATATACCAGAAGCCTGCGTATATACGCTCCTTGGAGCGTATATACGCAGGTATTATACGCTGCCCTGGAGGGTAAATACGCTGAGGACAGCGTATATACGCTGCCATGAGCGATATACGCTGCACCTCATATATACGCTCCTCTTCGAGCCTCTGCGCCTATAAATACGTGCCTTGCCTTACCTTTGACACACGATTTCGCCACGATTTTTCAATACGACTTTCAACTTCCGATTTCCATCTTCCAACTTCACGACCAAGACATTCTCTCTCTCATTCACAAAACTCTTCACAAATACACTAAAACACGAGTCTTTTGCGTTCTTTCGATTCGATTTGATAAGCGAAAACAAAAGTTGAATACTGAGATTACTCAGCAATAATTCTCTTCACTTTCTTTTAACTTGATTAACCATTATTATGAGTTTTAATGTAATTTTCACAATGTAGAAACCGACTGTAATCGTTCTATGTAAATATTAGGTTTTCATAATGTTTTCAATGTTTTCTTGTTTTAGTTTTCATTCTTTCGTTTCTTTTTTATATTATATCCATTGTCAATACTAACGATTATCTCTTGTATAGCGATTCAAGGCGAAAGATCATTCTCTCGTTTTTTCATCATGAACACATTTGTTTTATTTGTCTTTGTATAGCGATTCAAGGCGGAAGATTCGTTTCGCTTCGTTTTACAAACTAACCTTGTTTTGTTTGCAGATTAGGTAAGATTGGTTTATATATACATTTGAAGTTCATATACTTCATATTGTCATTGTTGTATAATTAGTATATATTTTGTAAACAAAGACCGGAAATTATGTGAATCACTTTAAATCAGATAACTATGGACAACCTGTTTTTAGGCACCGTTTTAACAGATAATACAAAGTGGTCACAAATTTCTAGTTAGTAGGCTTTGTTGCATATAGTAACACACTTTCATAGTAATCGTTAGGTATAGAACGCTTCTAAGGTGCTAAAAATGTAAGTTGTGTGCATCCATAAATCGTGCTTAATGGAATTACAATGAGACCGAGTAGAGCCGCTCATGCGGCTAATTGGGTTACTGATTGATTCGTACCATGTCCCCGAACCCACGACTGGTTACTTGATTGGACGTGGGGCCATTGTTTGGCACAACGTTTCGGGCGTCCGTGAATAACCTTTCTAGGCACGGTGGCGACTCCCCTCACTCGACAACACTCCCCAACGCACTCACGTGCGGGTTCCGTGGCTCGAGCCCATGCACAAGCACCTCATGTAGTACCAAGCCGCGCGCCGCTATACGCTGAGGGCGCGCCCACGTCCTACAATTTTGCGACTTCACTGGGGATAATTCACCGTTAGTGAAGTGACAGACTTGAAAGTCTCGTAATCCATCATCACGTGTTATTGGATTTTACATTTGCATGTGACCTTCCGAATAAGGTCGCGCCTTAGGCTCCTTGTCTCACTATGAGCATTTCTATGCTCGAAGACTACCATAAGGGGGATACTACCTTTGCTGCATGTGGTTAATGATCGCATGCTAAGGCAAGTCCTATCCCGCCCTGCCGTGTGTGCACGTGTTACTGATGCGTTTGCATAAGGGGTATCTTGCCTACATCGCTTATTGCAATGGTGAAAACTGGACCAAGCTCTACTTATTGCGTACACCTCTGACTTAACCTAGACCGACCATAGTTGACTTGTCGTCACGTGTCTTGTATATATGTGCATGTATGTCCTAGTCATTGTACAGTTCTAGACCTTAACACAACACTTTCTATAGTCCCATGGTCATCTTCTAGTTGCATCATGCATTTCATAGCCCATAGTGACTTTAGTCGACCTCGACCTTAGTCTGTGACCATAGTTCACTAGCTTTGTCCTTCAAACTTTCGACCTTAGTCCACACAGACTTTGAACCTTGTCTTGACCCTTGACTACAGGGTAGGCACAGACTTTGACCTTAGACGTTGACTTTGACTCACATTAGTTTGACCTCACCTCAGCCAACATAGGCTCGACCACTAGCTGACCCTAACCTCTTTAAGGACATGCATATCATACATCCATATGTCGTTTGGTGCCCTTTCAAAAAAAAAAGAAAACAAAAATCAAAAAAAAAAATTCAAAATCAAAAAAAAAAATAAATAAAATTTCAAAAAAATTCAAAAAAAACGAAAGGGCACCTTGCATTCATACATTCATTCAGAAGATGACCATGGAATTAGGACATGCATTTGCATCTGCATTCATGTAATCAATAATGACCAAGGAAGTTCACTAAGGGTTTATTTCTTTTGAAACAGGGTGAAGCCGTCTCCGTAGCCCTTGCTCGACCCAAAGAGTTTGAGCCCTCAGCCCAGTCCAACCTAACCTTCCTCACCTTCATCACCCATCAGCCCTAACACCACAAAATGGCCTCCCAACAGAGAAAAGCTCCAAAAGCTTGCCGATCAAGTTCAACAGCTTGAGCTAAGATCAAGGAGTTGACCTCGAGCACTTCCTTGGACAAGCTGTTTGAAAGGCAATCCAAAAAGCCATCGACCCCACCTTCTACCAAGACCAACTCTCACTTGACCCCAACCTTGCAACCAAACTGCCAAAGGAATTCTCAGCCGAAGACATACCCAAGTTCAAGCCGACTGAGACCCTCGATTCCATATAAAGGGATTTAAGACCACCATGGCACTTAAGGGATTGACTCTGCCTTGTTCCAATTGTCTATCCCCTTTCCTTGAACCGATATGTCAGAAGTGGTTCTTCACTTCCTGAGAAAGAAAATGCTACTTGGGAAGACATCATCCACGCATTCATGGCAAGATACAAAGGGTACATTCAGACCAAACATCCTTCTGAGGCTTGAAATCCTTAACCAGGGAAAGAACGAGGGGTTCACCACCTATCTTACTAGATGGAGAGGAGTTGCTGCCACCCTAGTCTCCGCTCCTACGAAAAGAGATGGTCAAGACCTTCATTCTAACCTCCAGCCAGGCATACAAAGATCATCTCAAGTATCGAGCCTTACCACTTCGCAAAGGTCTACGACATTGGAGTGACATAGAGAATGATCTTCTTCAATTCACATGAGTCAGCTAGAGTCTTAGCTTTAGGATCGAGTCGAGAGTCCCTTCCCTAGACTATGTATCATTCTTTTTCCATTTCGGTCTATGTCATTAGGTTAGGACAAATTCTGCATAGCCTCTGTGTAATAATTCTTTATTAATAAATTTTTCTTCTTTTCTATACCTCCATATAGTTTGTGCTTCTAACTTTAATGGAATCAAATTAATGATCGACCTTACAATTCAATTGACATTGCCAAGAGAGGCCTTCTTTCATAGCTCCACAAAAACAACCTCTTCCTCCATTCCCTTCATACATCAAATCAAAATCCCTTGCAACCCCTTGAGCCAAACACTATCATCAGCCTATCATTCTTCATCACCCACATCGACCTAACCCTTTGGACCAAACGGTGCGTAGAAAAGACATGTGGCAAAAGAAAAAAACAGAGAAGAATAAAAATGGGCAAAAAGCAATCCAAAGTCAATGCCAGTCATCACAAATGCAAATCAATGTCAAAATCCAATGCAAATGCAAATTCAAAGCCCAATTCAAACAAAAAGCAAAGCCTAAAAAGCCACTACGCACCGTAGGTCACTTCATGATCATCAGCCTTTTTCAACCCTCAAACCACAGCCCCACAGTACAACACAAAGCCCTTCACACGAGGCATTGTCCAAATCATCAACGAGAACTACGACGTTCTGATTCCGTAAGGATACTAGGAAGCCTCTTCTCGAGGTCGACCCAATAACCCAATAATTCAATAACATTCTGCAGGTCCATCATATAGTTTGATTCCCTTTAAAGTCAGGAGCACAAATTCCTAGTGTTAAACCCGACATAGACTCGAGTTTGAACCTACATCATCAGCCACCACATCAATTCCCATTCATTTACCCTTAGTCACAAATTTTAGCCTTGTATTTTCTTGAACCTTTAGCCTATTCTTTCATACACCTTAAAGGCTCTCCTCAACTCGTCCTTAGGCTATCACTCTGCCGCATTCATCAGGTCTCCTCAAAGCCTCACATGCAGCATTCCTCTATGTTCTCTCCTCATGCAGCATTCAGCTCAAATTACTATTTGGGCAAATCAAAATCACATCCCTCATTCCTTACATTACCACCAGAAAGCTAAGCCAAAACCCATGACTCCACAAAATTCACTACCTTACCTTATTCATCAACCATTGCCCTAACCCATCGAAGCTCATCAGACTGGGGGCTCACCACTTAACAAACATCAACGCCACAAATTAAGCCTTCCCACACACCCAAACCCATGGGTTGGGGGGCTCACTTGCATCACAAGCATCGCCTTGTCGAAAGGGGCTTGAGACGGCCCATCCCGCAATCCAAAAGCATTTTCCATTAGTCTACTTCCTTGGTCATTTCATGCATTAGATCGAAGAATAGACTTGCATTACGCATTAGCCATTGCAAACACTTCATAAGCATCATTGCGCATTGAGTTACATACATCATCATGGCATATGCATCCTCAAACACATTACACATTGCACATCACACATTCCACATTACACATTGCACCACCTCAACACGAGGCTAGGGCCTACTTACAGCATTCCTGCACCGAATTACGGCATTCATCGCATACGCGATGTTGCCTACGCGCAACATCTTCCCGAAAAGACAAGGTCAGCCGTTGGAGGTTCCCTGAGGAACGAGCGCTTCCAAAGGAATTCATATCATCACTACACCCTATACGGCATTCATCGCTATACGCGATTGTTGCATACGCAACCTTCCCCGAAAAGCCAAGGTCAGCCGTAGGGAACCTTCCGAAGAACGAGGCGCTTCCGACGGAACTTAACATTACGTCTTCCCGAAAGCCAAGGTCAGCCGTAGGGAGCACATACATCAACACTCTCCCCGAAAAGCCAAGGACGCCGTAGGGAACTTTCCGAAGACGAGGCGCTCCGACGGAACTTGCATTACTCCTTCCCGAAAAGCAAAGGTCAGCCGTAGGGAAGGCATCTACATCATTTCTTTCCCGAAAAGCTAAGGTCAGCCGTAGGGAAAAGCTACCTGAGGAACGAGGGCGCTTCCGAAGGAATTCACACCTCATTTTCTCCTGAAAAGCAAGGTCAGCCGTGGGAGAAAGCAGCCCGAGGATCCAGGCGCTTCCAAGGCATAAAACCGCATGGCGCCGGTAACAGGTAAAACTAACCTTTGTTGCGAGGTACGGCGAAAGAGGCTGACTTAGGTTACAGAACATCTTGAGTTGCTCTCCGTCCCAAATCAAATACTTTGACTATCGTCTTACGAGATTTTCGTCTCTTCAGACTCAGTCAAAGTGGGGGCTTCTTCACACAACAGCTCCTTTGCACACTTCGGGTTTTGGAACTTTCTCCCGCCACCAGAAATTCCATATATGCACACTTCCGGTTACGATTTCTCCCTCTACAGAAATCCAGACACAAGCATCTTTCGGTCTTGGAATCTTCTCCCGCTACAGAAGTTCCGTCAGCACATCTCGGGTCTGGAGAACTTCTCCCCTACAGAGTTCCGTCAGACATCTCCTGAAAAGCCAAGGTCAGCCGTAGGGAGAAAGAAGCCCGAGATCCAGGCGCTTCCAAGGGCATAAAACCGCATGGGCACGGTAACAGGTAAAATACACCTTGTTTTGCAGGTACCGGCGAAAGGGGTAACTCAAGGTCGCAGAACGTCTTGAGTTGCTCTCCGTCCCGATCGAATACTTTGACTTTCGTCTTACGAGACTATCGTCTCTTCAGACTCAGTCAAAGTGGGGGCTCCTTAGACACCTGAAAATGTCTCCCCAAATGAGTAACATGATGAAGTATACCACATGTCGCAATTAATTCGAACTCGAAAAAACGCAACTGAACTCGTAATGAAGCTCGAAATATGTGAAGTCAAGTCACACTCGAAATTATGAGTCTAAGGTCAAAGACAAGGCAAAAATATTTTCTTTCGGTTTTCTCGATAATCTCAAAGGTTTCAACAAGTACGCTGCGATTCTCCTAGCTTTTTGTTTTCATCATGTTCCTCACATTTTCTGAATTCGCCAGATTTTTAAATTATTTTCTGATTTTTCTATGATTTTCTATGAATTTTGCAATGTTTAAATACGCTGAATACGCAGAAATACGTGAATAATTAGAAAATCGCGGAAATGTTCTAGAATCATACTTTCTGCGAAAGGAGGCGTCTAGAATAATCCGTAATCTTGAAAATCGAGACGAATGGCAAAGAATTATTCCGATCAAAATATTTCAGATTTTTTGAAAAAATATATACGCAGAAGCCTGCGTAATATGCTCCTTGGAGCGTTATACGCAGGTATTATACGCTGCCTAGAAGGAGCGTATATACGCTGAGGAGCAGCGTATATACGCGCCCATGAGCGTATATACGCTGCCCCTCAGCGTATATACGCTCCTCTTCGAGCCTCCGCGCCTATAAATACGTGCCTTGCCTTAACCTTTGACACACGATTTCACACGATTTCAATACGACTTTCAACTTCCGATTTCCAACTTCCAACTTCACGACCTAAGCATTCTCTCCCTCATTCACAAAACTCTTTCACAAAATACACATAAACACGAGTTTTTGCGTTCTTTCGATTCGATTTGATAAGCGAAAACAAGGTTGAATTCTGAGATTACTCACCATAATTCTCTTTCACTTTCTTTTAACTTGATTAACCATTATTATGAGTTTTAATGTAATTTTCACAATGTAGAAACGACTTTTAATCGTTCTATGTAAATATGTAGGTTGTTCATAATGTTTTCAATGTTTTCATTGTTTTAGTTTTCATTCTTTTCGTTTCTTTTTTATTATTATATCCATGTCAATACTAACGATTTCTTATTCTTTTATAGCGATTCAAGGCGCAAAGATTCATTGATCTCGTTTTCATCATGAACTAACATTTTTTTATTTGTCTTTATATAGCGATTCAAGGCGAAGATTCGTTTCGCTTCGTTTTACAAACAACCTTTGTTTTGTTTGCAGATTTAAGTAAGATTGTTTGTATATATACTTTGAAGTTCATATACTTCATATTGTCATTGTTGTAATTAGTATATATTTTTGCTAAACAAAGACTGGAAATTATGTGAATCACTTTAATCAGATTAACTATGGAACAACCTGTTTTTAGGCACCGTTTTAACATGATTAATACAAAGTGGTCACAATTTCTAGTTAGGGAGTCTCTTGTGCATAATAGTAACACACTTTCATAGTAATCTTTAGCGTTAGAACGCTTCTAAGGTGCTAAAATGTAAGTTGTGTGCATCCAATAAATCGTGCTTAATGGAATTACATGAGACCGAGTAGAGGCCGCTACATGCGGCGAATTGGTTACTGATTTGATTCGTACCATGTCGCCGAACCCACGATTGGTTACTTGATGGACGTGGCATTGTATTTGGCACCAACGTTTCGGGCGTCCGTGAATAACCTTTCTAGGCACGGTGGCGACTCCCCTCACTCGACAACACTACCCCAACGCACTCACGTGCGGGTTCCGTGGCTCGAGCCCACGCACAAGCACCTCGATGTAGTACCAAGCCGCGCGCCCGCTATACGCTGAGGGCGCGGCCCACGTCCTACAACGCCGGAGCGGGAGGTCCAATTATGAATCGAAATGAGGATGAAATTGAGGGTATAATAGAGGATATGATCGACAACCTAGTGACTTGGAAAGAAATTGAGACAAGGAAAGAGAGGGTCAATGCTTTGGAAAGTGGAGAGGTTGTGGAAAAGCTCTTAGAAGGCATTAAGTCAATTGTTGAGAAGAGCCTAGTGAAGGAGGGAATCTCCTCCTCCCAAACCCCTCAACCCATTCAAGCCACAGGAGGTAATCCTCAACCATCTTTTTGTAATATGCTTAATGATGTCATTTCTTGTGAGAATTGTGGTTCTTTTGATCATGATGTTTATAGTTGCTATAATGGTAATGCTTCTTATGTTGAGGAAATGAACAATGGTTATGGCTTTGAGCATTGCAATTCAATACATGGATTTGGTGCTTGGCCAAATAATGGCTATGACCCAAATCATGTTGAAATGGGAAATCCCCCAATGTTTACTATGACCCCCAAGCTAGTGGTGTTGGCTCCTATGACCAAGGAGATTTCATGATGTATGGTATTGGCTCTAATGTTGATCCATATGGTTATGGGAACCAAAGACAACTAGCTCAAGAAAATTTTGGATACCAAAACCAAAGGTTAAACCAAGGTTTTGCTAACCAAAATCATGCTATGGGAGGTCAATGTAGCAATGGGCCCCGAACTATGAATCCTAGCTACCCAAGGAATGGAGGGGGCGAAAGAAATCTTAAAAATGGGCCTTGAAGTCCTGAAGTAGCTAATAGGATTCCCTCGCCGGGTTTTCAGATACTAAGAGGGATAAACCCAAACACTTTTAACCAACCATATGGCCACATCAACCCCAATTTCACTAATAACCATTCTTGGAGTCAAGACCCTCCTTTAAACCTCAAGTCGGAGACCGAGGAGCTAAGGATTCAATTGAAAATGCTTGAAAACCAATTTTCTCAAATTGCTCAAGCTTATGAAGGGCAATCTTTTCAACCTACTTTCCCTAGCCAAGGTTTGAAACCTGGGGAAATGAATGCGGTCACAACTAAGAGTGGGAAAACCACCGATTTCGATGACGATGATGATGAGATAAGTGAACACCAAATTGTGATTAAGGATCAAGGGAAGAATACGAGCAACGAGCCAAGCGGATCTATTGGGGCCAAAGAAAAAGAGAAGGAGAAAGTGATTGAGAGTAAGGGAAAAGAGAAGGATGAAACCCCGAGTTTGACTGAGGATGAGACTAAACTCCCTATCCCCAAAAGTTGACTAGGTATAAGCTTGATTTGCAATTTTGTAAGTTCTTTCAGATTCTTAAACAAGTCCATATGACTATTCCTTTTACAGAGGCAATACAACGAACGCGTATTTTAAGTTTCTCAAGGAAATTCTAAATGGTAAAAGGTCATGTGACGTGATTGAAACCGTGACCTTACCGAAGCATTGTAGTGCGGTCATCCAAAGGACCATCCCTCCTAAGTTAGAGGATCCGAGTAGCTTTTCTATACCTTGCTTGATTAACAATGTCTACTTTGCAAATGCTTTGTGTGATTTGGGGGCTAGTGTGAGTGTTATGCCTTTCTCGGTCTCGGGATATTTGGTCCTGGCTCGCATCACTCTCCAATTGGCGAATAGATCCGTTCGGTTCCCTAGGGGTAAGATCAAGGATGTCCCATTATGGGTGGGGAAGCATTTATTTCCCGTGGATTTCATAGTGTTGGAAATTGAAGTGGATGAGAACACTCCAATTATTTTGGGACGACCATTCTTAGCCACGGCCGAGGCATGCATCGATGTGAAGAATGGAAAGATATCTTTCAAGATTGGTAAGGACAAAATCACTTTTGACCTAAACAAATCTATGAAGTATCCTTCCTATCATGTGAATGATGACTTACTACGGATTGACACCATTGATAACATTGTTAGCGATATGCAAAATGAACTATTATGTACTAACAATGCTCTTAAAGATGTTTTTTTTAACAAACCTAAGATAGGTGATCACTCAACGGAGATGGTGAAAAGGTCCTCGATGAGCAAAGCAAAGATCTTAAGGAAAAAGATGGGGAGTTGATGCAAGACAAGTTGGCAAGGTAAGCGGCTATGGAGTCATTGAAAGACAAGGTAAAAGAAGCTCCAAAAGTGGAGATGAAACCGCTTCCCTCCACTTTGAGGTATGCATTTTGAGGTCCGGATGAGACCTATCCGGTTATTGTTAACGCTTCATTGAGTGATGAGCAAGTCACTTCTCTCCTTGATGTGTTGCTGAAGCATAAGGGGGCTATTGGTTATACAATTGAGCATCTCAAGGGAATAAGCCCCACCTTATGCATGCACAACATTAATTTGGAGGAAGGAGCAAAACCTTCCATTGAAAGGCAACACAAGTTGAACCCTTCAATGGGAGAGGTTGTTAAGAAAGAAATACTCAAGTTGCTTGAGGCCAGGGTTATCTACCCTATTGCAAATTCAAAGTGGGTAGCCCCGGTCCATGTGGTCCCTAAAAAGGGAGGAATGATGGTAGTTGAGAATGAAAGGGGTGAACATGTCTCGACTAGGGTTGTTTCCGGGTGGAGGATGTGCATTGATAGTTGAAAATTGAATGCCTCCACCAAAAAGGACCATTTCCCTCTCCCCTTTATTGATCAAATGCTTGAAAGACTAACCAAACATAAGTATTATTATTTCTTGGATGGTTACTCGGGATTCTTTCAAATCCCCATTAACTCGAGTGACCAAGAAAAGACTACATTTACAAGTCCTTATGGGACATTTGCCTAGAGACGTATGCCTTTTTGTCTTTGTAATGCTCCAGGAACTTTTTAACGTTGCATGATGAGCATATTTGGAGATATGATAGAGGGCGACATTGAGATCTTCATGGATGATTTCTCGGTGGGAGGAAGCTCTTATGAGAATTGCTTGAAGAACTTGGGAAAATGTTTGGAGAGATGTGAAAAGGCAAATTTAGTCTTATCTGATAAGTCATTGTTAGGAGTTTGGTCGAGTCCAAGAATCCAACGGATATGCCCACTAAGGTTGTGACTAGTGGGAAATTGAGGTTATGTCGAACCTCGATTGGTCTCATTCACTAAGTAATTGAGATGATTGTGCTATGGTTGGTTGCTTATTATTGATGATAGTTGGTGCATGATAGTTTTTCATGCATTGGTTCATTGTTTGTTGCTCCTTCGATCGATCTCCAAGTGGGAGATTGAAAGGTTGAAGTAGGTGTGGAGATGGTGAAGGTTATATTGTGCTCTCAGTGCTAAGTAAGCCTGACGAGGTTCTGGTTGCACTACACGAAGCTGAGAAGCATTAGAATAAGATCTGTAGGCTGTAGATAGGGCGCCCAGCATGCCATGCCTGCAACACTCCAGTTCAGTTCTGGAGTTTGGGCGCAAGGCGCGCCTGTTTGGGCACAGGGAGCGCCTCCGCTACTATCGGATTGCTCTATTTTCATGGTTTGATCTTTGGAATATACATAGCTTCTCTCTCCTTCATTTCTACATGCATCACTATTCAAAAACACTGCAACAAGTCTCTAAAATTCTCTAAACCTCAAAACTCTTTATTTAAGCATAGGATTAGAGTGAAGCTTTGCAATTATATGCAATTAGAGTTTATTGTACTTGTTGGATTATTCATCAATATTCCTCATAGTGTAAGGGTAGGTTTTTTCTCCCAATTCTCGGGGTTCCCACGGTAATTCTATCTTCTTTTACTCTTTAATTACTTCATATTCTTTGGATCTTGTTCTTTACTTGCTATCATGTTAGTTGTTAGTTAGTAGCACTTGCATGTAGATTTAACTTAAGTTATATTGAGCAATTATATATTCTTGTAAACTCATCGAGTGAGTAAATTAAGAGATTTGCATTGTGTTGAATCACCAACGAAGGGGTTGGTGATTGTGTAGCAATTTGGAGTTCAGTTGCGGGTGCTTGTAAGTTCAAGTGCGGAGTTAGCAAAATTGGGTTGAGTGTGGGGTGTCATTATGTGTGTAAGTTTACATACATTGAGAGTGAGAATTTCTTTGTTTATTCGGAGTAGAATTAATAAAAGTAACTAGGGTAGGAGGACATAGCCCATAGTTGGGTGAACCTTGTTAAATTTGGTGTGTCTTGTCTTATTGCTTTATATTGTTTGCGTATTGCTCTATTATTATTCCGCTACGAGACCAGTCCTACTGGTCTACTTAGTAGGTCTACTCACTAGTTAGTTCAAATCGTAAAAATTTTAATATGCATTCAATTCACCTACCTTCTTGAGTAACTTCGGGAAACCTTCAAAGAGAGAGTGAAACTCAGATGATGAGGTGAGGAGAGAGAGAAAGAGAGAGAGAGAGTAAAATTGAGATGCTGAGATGAGGGATGATGAGAGAGAAAGTGGAAATGTGAGAATGAGGGGATACTATGAATAATGGAAGCATATAAAGCAATTAATCTCGAAGCTTCACCCAGCTTTTTTAATATTTGGGATTTATCGAACGATTAGCGGTCGATAATTACTGATTTTACCGATAGAATTGATTTTACCCGACTTTTTTTATATTTGGGAACATTTACCTATACAAAGCACCCTTAAAATGAATATTAATTTTCAAATAATTTTAACTTATTTTTAGACATTTTTCTAGAATTTTACGTAATTTTTCTGAATTTTTCTAAGCATTTTTGGCAATTTTGGGAATTTTGACCAATTTAATTAACTTTGCGATGATTAATTAAATTATAAAAACAATTCTAAAATTAATGAAATTATAATACACCACACTATTTTTTACAAGGAATTTTATGCGTATTTTTCTAGAATTTTTGGAGTTGTGGAAAATTAGTTATGAATTTCCGAAGCAAAAATGCGTACCCGAGCAAAACGGCTCATTTCGGGAGCTTCGGGACCGCACCTAAGCGTGGGGCCCACACGAATATCTCCCGAAATAAATCATTGATTTTGTGTAAAAATTTCGCGGTCAAATAAAATCAAATGATATTTTATTTTGATTTTATATTATACGCAATATCCCTATTTAAGGCAAAACGAATCATCCAAAATCAGGCAAATACTGGGCACAATTACGCCCAGTTCTTGCCTTTTTTAGCCGATGTCATCCTTTTTCCTATAAATATAGGTCGACCCCCCTTCACTTAAATCATTGACGCCTCATTTGCACATCTCAAACGCTCTTTCTCTCTTCAGTTTTGTCTTCTCCTTCTCTCTCTAAAACACATCAAAGCTCTCACTCTTTTGTATTCAAAATTCAAAAACATTGATACATTCAAAAGCATTCGAAAACACAATCAAAAGCATTCTCAAACACATCAAACACATTTCAAAACACAATAATGCACCCATTCATGCACTCATATGAGATCTTGGCTTGATCTCAAGTTCTTTGTTCGATTTGGGGTTCTTGGTTTATTTTTAAGTTCAATTTGGGTTTGTTCGTGTTCGTACGAGTTCGCGAGGGTCCCTAGCATCGTTCTCATTCATTAGCACCATGTTGCAAGGTAAGTTTGAGGCCAATGTCTCAATCTATAAACACCCTTTTGTATACATGTTAGAAATTTGACTTTCTATGTATTTCGCATGTGATATTGATTAAACACTATTCGAAATGAATTAAAATCAATATTAGGCACAATTTTTAATTCTTGTTGAATGCTTGTATGCTTGCAAATCACACTATTATTATGTCTTAAACAAGACCGGGAAATTGCATGTTCTCACGCCTAATAAGACTAATTCTTGGATAAATTGGCTTTTAGGCACCCTTTAACACGGATCTAAATAACACATGTCGCAACAACAAATTAGTCCTATATTGAAGGTTATGTAATACTCAAGAGGGGGGGGGGGGGTGAATTGAGTATGATATGGTTTACTATAGCCAATTTTTCTTTTTGTTTTCGACTTTATAATGAGGAACCAGTTGGGCTGGTTCCTATACGCAGCGGAATATAAATAAAGCAATAAAGAACACACAGTATTTAACGAGGTTCACCCAACTCTGGGCTACGTCCTCCTATCCTAAGTTCTTTTATTAATCTACTCCGAAAAACAAAGAAGTCGCTCACTCTATTGTTTCCCTACTCCGGGAACCAGCACACCCCACACTCAACTCTGAATGTGCACTCGACTCACACTCGTAAGTCCAACTTTGTGTTTGAACTCATAAACACTCACCAAGCCTTCAACCCCTCTGTTGAATGCCTTTACAAAAGCGATCTTCTCTCTTATGAATGACTTCTTAAAAGCTAAGTAAGAGAATGTTTTAAGCTCGACTAATGCTCGTGTATGACTCAATAGTAAGGACTTGTGCTTTTGTGTTTTTCAAAATATTATCTCTTTTATCCGTGGAGAGAGTTAGGATGTGAAGTATAGATGTAATTATATGTATATTGACTTAAACCCTAGTTTCCATAAATCTATTCTTGCCAAACAAGGCAAGATTAGTTTTATGGAAAGTATTTATCTTGTTCGTCTTTATCCTAAGATTTTAATCGAACAAGATATATACTCCAAGTTTTAAGGAATTTACACATATCCATCTATATTCCAGCTGCAATATTTTTTTCAAAATATTCTTTAAAATATTTTAGAAAAACCCTTTTAAAACCGCAGCCACATTCCATTCAGGAACACACTGGTTCCCAGCTTGGTTCCTTGAGTGTGTTATGAATTCTGTTCCAAGCTTTGTACCAGAATTCAACATACTCAAAAACACTTAAGCACTTAGTTCATTCCATTCAATCATACTACGAGCATATTACATGAATATCCTAAATTAAACTCTAATTACAATTCTTCGAATCTTCATGTAACCTTCAAGAACTTGAATCTTCCTTCAATACTTCAATCTTTGAACACAGCTTCTTTCTTCGAATTATTCGAAAGATTCACACTTCAAGTCTTGGAATCAATCTATTACTGCACATATAACAATGTTAACATGCAACAAAAGATATATGACTGTTTTCAGATAACAGTCAAGGAAACAGCTCGTACTGGTTCTGACCATAATGAGCTTTTCTGTAATCAGCTGTTCCCTGTAATAAACAAGTTAGTTTCAAAGATTCCATTAAATATTAACTGTCTAGGAAACAAGTATCTAAACTAGCTGGTTCCCAGAACCAACTATATTCATACTTAATCATCCTGTTTCCTGTAATGGTTTTCATCATTCAAAACTTAAGGACTCAACAAATTCCCCTTTTGATGATGACAAACTAAATCAAAGTTCCTGAACCAAAAAAGTTAGAAAAGAAACCTTCATTTTTGTACTCAAAGAATTGAGCACAACCAGCAGACAAAGACTAATGACAATTAGCTAATCTAACTAGTTCCTAAAAGAAAAAGACTCAATGAACAAGTTAGCTATTCTAACTGGTTCCTAAAAAGAAAAAGACTCAATGAGCAAGTTAGCTATTCTAACTGGATCCTAAAAAGAAAAAGACTTAATGAACAAGTTAGCTATTCTAACTGGTTCCTAAAAAGAACAACTAACTAAATAAACTAATTGAACTAAGCTAGATTCTTGGCTCTTTGAACTTCGACACTTTTTCCCCCTTTTGGCATCATTAAAAATCTCTTAGTAAAGAATGTGCACAAATTGTTAAATGTGCTCATCCATACATGGCATCAACCACCATTCAAGTATCAATCTGCAAAGAGATAATCAGTTAATCATAGCATCACATAGCAAAATAATCATAGTCCATACAAGTCAGCAAAGTTTAACCAAAAGGACCCTAATCCACTTAGAAAGAAATGTTCGTCGATAGGGTTGAATAAGTACAGGCCAACAAAATCAGTTATTTTTAGAATTCAAAGAAAAAAGGGGAGGGGAAACAGGAGCAAACAGCATCACTCCTCTCCATCATACTCTTCCTCCTCCTCATCATCGGGCTCAGCATCATCATCATCTTCATCATCTACTTCTTCCTCGACCTCCTCATCATCAGTTGGATCTTCAACCTTTGTTTCCTCAGTCTGCTGTTGTTTATTATCAATATCCCCTGGTTCCTCAATCCTAGGAACCACCAATTCACTTGCAGCAGCCAGAGCCGAAACCTGAGTCTTAGGAGGAACAGAACCAATACCCGGAGCCATCTGAGCTTTGACATCAGGAACAGTAAGTAACAACAATTGAGTCTCAGCTAACTCCTTCTCCATCTGACCGATTTTGGCATTGAACGAGGTTGAAATACCCTGAACCAGCTACATCAACTTACCAAGAGTTTTCTCCTGGTTCTCCATTCTCTCTAGAACAACACTTTGACTAGCTGGTTCCTCTGCCTTGGCCTTCTTCTTTGGAGGTGGCTTAACCTCCACAGGTTCCTCAAACTTAAACCGCAGAACATCAGCACCAATATCAAGACCCTTTTTCTTTAGGATAGCCTTAGTGAACATTGTAACAGGTACACTGGATCCACTTAGGCTAACGTTGTTATCCTTAAGCAATCGAGGGATGATAGAAACATAGGGCAGAGAGTGATGAGATGAACCATAACAGTTCATGATAAGGTCGAGCATCAAGGAAGGAAGATTTATCTTAATCTTCTTCATCATCAGGTAGATTAGTACCATCTCCATGATGCGTACTGTTCCCCTTCCTTGAGCTCGAGGAAGKAAAACTTTGTTACAKAAYGAATGCAGAACCAGCATCAGTGGTTCCTTAAGATCAGCAGATTTGAAGATAACATATTTCTTAGGCATTTTTCCTCCAAACAGAAAATCATATATTTCATCAGGTGTGACCCCTACCAACATGGGCCACCAGGCACTAGAATACTTATCAAAACCATCTCTAGGAATCCCCAACATACTAGACACAGATGAAACTGACAAACTGAACTCAACTTCTCAAACAGTAGAACCAATAGACATATCCGGCAGTTGTTTAATATTAACATAAAAATCCCTCACCCTAGAGACATTAGCAGCAGAACAATCAAATAACGACATCCATCCTTGATATTCAATTAAATCCTTATACTCAGATAGTGTAGGCATATTAAAATAACCATCCTCAACTCTACACCCAGATAGAACTACTCTAGAACCTAAGTCAGTAGAACCAGTYAAGGGAGATTCTACAGACTTACCTTTGACTGAGCGAGGTGGTTTAGCAGCAGCAGCCTTCCTCTTGGTTCCCCTCTCAGAACCAGTTAATTGTTCCTCCTCTTCCTTCTTAACTTCCTTCTTCACAGCTGACCGAAGTCTGCCTCTCACTAAGAGTTCCACAACAGGTTCCCCTTCCTTTTCACCAGTTATTTGAACGTCCTCTTCACCAGTTACAGCCTTCTCAAATTCTTGGTTCAAATTCTCTTGAGTCTAATGAAGTTTTCCCCCCTGAGAGTGAGCTGGTTCCTTGATTGTGGAACCACCACCCTRAGTAGGATTCTCATGAGGCACAATTTCCTTAGTGTTTAATTTTGTTTTTGATGGTGTTTTCTGAAGTGGGTTTTGGTTGAATTTTGTGGGAGTAGAAGTTTTGGATGAGTCTGTGGGTGGTAACTCTGTGGTTTTGACTTCTAGTTGTTGTGTTTCAGGGTTTTCTTCTTGCACTCTTTGGAAATGTGATGAATCACTAGACTAACCTCTCCCTCGACCCTTCCTTCCTGTGTTTGTTTTTCTACCCATGTTTCGAATGATCGCAGATGAACAGTGAACAGTAGCTTGATGAATAGTAACTTTGAAATTTGAATTTTTGATGTAGAAAACAGAGCACTAGATGAGAAGAGAGTATAGAGTGATGAATAGTTGTGAGCTGCAATAAAAGGGTTAGAGCAAATATATATAGAGAGATCGTCAAGGAAGTGAGAGTTTGAAGAATTATAGCCGGTTAAGTCAATAACGGCTAGAATTTCGAATTTTAATTTTGCAATGATCACTTGCCATAAATACCTCAACCGACTTCAATTTAGGCATGTGTAGTTTATGCCTTGATCAACTAGCCAAAATAACTGAATAAGATATATTTCTTTCCAAAAAGAAAAATATCCTAAGTAATTTTCCAAAAGGTATGAAAATATCAATCGGAAAACATATCAAAGCTGACCTGCTGTTTCCCTTTGCTGGTACCTGTACAAAACCATGACATTCTGTTTTTGTGAAATAATGATCAATTAACTTTTCTCTTGCACCAATGACTTTCAACCCTTTTTGAGGGTATCAAGCCATCTACATAACACCTGAAGGATTTCGACATAGGTATATACACATACACAATACAAAAGAGACATTTCTAGCCAATCATTGGGGGGAAAGGTATGTAAGCCAAGTTGCCAGAATCTATTAACCTATGACACACGACACAACTAAAATCTAACTAGACCTAAGAGGACTCTTAATCTATAGAAAGTTTCTCGACACAAAGGTTTAGTAAAGATGTCTGCTATTTGGTCCTCACTTTTGCAAAACAACATCTCCAATAACCCTTTCTCAACATTATCCCTCAAAAAGTGGTGTCTAATCTCAATGTGTTTGGTCTTGGAGTGCTGAACTGGATTTTTGGAAATGTTTATAGCACTAGTGTTGTCACAAAAGATTGGAACACTATTGTATTCAACACCAAAATCTTTCAGCTAATTCCATAGTTCATAACAAATTGAATTCAAAGAGCCTATTGAAATTGATCTTGAAAGCGCACTAACCTAATTACTAGGTGGGTTGCTTATTATGTACAATACAATGACGTTCTACCATGAAAGGCGATCACCTTGATTGTTAGTCATATTAATAAGGTGCCTATAAAACGGTCGTTCCAGATTATCTGAATTTAAATGTGACAAGCAATTGATTCCGGTCTTGTTAAATAATATATACAAGTGTGATAGAATATGTACAAACGACTTGAAACAAGGTTATTTAAGCATGAATAGATATATTGTGTGTCCTTCTCACCTTGTCACTATGCAAATAATCAAATTGTTAGAGTAAAAATAAAAGGAATTGTCCTTCGATTGAATTGCTAATCGACGACAACTAAACGCCTGTTAGTATTGACAATAACAATATGCATTAACTAATTAATTGTGACAGATGATGATAAACCGAATTTGAAAACGTTAAAAGGACATCTACATACTTACATGAGATGATTCAAAGTCAGGTTTCTACATTGTGTTAATGATTAACTCGTATAAAATGGTAGTCAAATTAAAAGTGACAAAAGGAATTAAGAGAGTCAAAAAAGAGTTTTATAGGTGAGTAATCTCAGATTATACCTTTGATTCGCTTGTGTTGAAATGAACAGAATCGATGCTTAAATTCAAGAACGATGTATTTTAGATGTATGAGAGAGTGTATGAGCAGCTGAAGAAGGAATACGCAAGTTAGAGACAGGGAAAGATAGATAAGCGCTGTGTCAGTTGAAAAATCGTGTTCTTTCCGAAGAATGGAAGCGACGTATTTATAGGCGCGAGAGGCACGAGGACGGGAAAAACCTGCATTAATACGACCGGGGGGCTGCTTATATCCGCGAGGGAGTGCCGTATATACAACAGGCATCCTGCGTATATACGCCAGCCTCTGCATCATGTAACGTTTATATTTTTCCAAAAACGAAATATTTTGATTTCCTCCGATTTATTTCGTGATTTCCTTGATTCGACGCACCTAGACACCCTTGCTCTCCAAGCAGGAGTTCTAGAGTGTTCTAGAAGGTTCCACGTATTTCCGGAGTATTTTTGTTTATTTGTATTTTTCTGTATTCTGCGTATTAAACTTATAAAATCATAGAAAAATTAGAAAAATCAGAAAAATAATTAAAAATACTGGGACTTCAGAAAAATGTGAAGAATGACAATAAATATTTAAATATCTAAAAAATAGAAAAACTTAGAATAAAAAAAGAAATATTTTTGCCCCTTTATTGTCTTTGCTCATAGTTCCGAGTAGACTCACGTATTTCCAACTTTGTGAGTTCAAAGCATCTTTTCTGGTCAAACAAATCGCGAGACGCGTATGTTTCATCACGGATTACTCTTGGGGAGACATTTTAGGTGTCTACAGAAGCCCCACTTTGACTGAGTCTGAGAGACGTAAGTCTCGTAAGACGAAAGTCAAAGTATTCGATTCGGGACGGAGAGCAACCAAGACGTTCTGCGACCTTAGTTACCCTTTTTCGCCGGTACCTGCAAACAAGGTTATTTTACCTGTTTGATAGCCGTCCCGATGCGGTTTGGGTCCTCGAGCGATCATTTTCGTTCGGCTGACTGGGAGAATGCAAGGACGCATCCCATGCTTTCGAAAAATGAGCATTGACTTGAAAATGATAGCCCTAATTCAGGTAAGGAGACTACCTTGGGGTGACGACATAGGTCTGTTTTTATGTCTAGAGAAATTTGCATGCAATGTTGACCTTGTAACTTGTGACCTTGAGATTTGAGAAGAGGCAAGAGTATGAATATAGAATTTTGAAAGAGTCTTTGAATTTCGAAAGGGCCTTTGTAGGTCTTGGTTCTAGACATTAATTGAGAGAGTCATTGATTGAAAGGGTCTTGTCTAGGTCTGATTTCAAGACATGATTTGAAAAGAGTCTTCATTTGAGACCTGTCTAGTCTGTTCTAGACATGATTTGAGAGAGTCTTTGATTCAAAGGCCTATTGAAAAGTTGCTACGCTTGAAAGTGATTAAAGAAAGTGAGGTTGCATATTGGACGAGGATTATGGCTTACTGCGGATAGTGACTTCATTGACTAGAGCTGCTTTGAATTGTGAACTTGAACTTGACCAATCGACTTTGACTAAACATCGGCGAGACAGTGACTTTGATTGGAAAGATGACAGGTCCAAAGCGAATTTTTCATGTGGTTCACTTGATAGCAATAGAATTGAACACGTAATAGGGCCTTAGGAGACAAGAAGCCCCAATGAAATTAAGGGCATGATGGCAGACGAGCCCCCAACGAGACTTGTGGACAATTGTATTTACGGCATAGAGCCAACTAGGGAAGGTGATAGATTATAGGATGAGTCCACAAGATGTACTAACCAAAGGTCAGGTGGTTTACTTCTTGGGATTGAGTCATGAGTCCTTGAAGGTGACCAAAGAATAGGCTATGGTTCGAGAAATAAAAAGGGTCAAATTTGTGGCTATGGGTCATGATGTTGGCTAGCTGGGTTGGTAATGATGTAGTTCAAGCATGAGTCTATGTCAGGTTCTAGATTGGCAAAACCATTATCAAATTCTTAGCAAGTCAAAGCACTCAAAAGGCCTCAAAGATTTAATGTTAATGCGGTCGAACCTCGAGAGAGGCTTACGTTCCTTGTATCTACGGAATCGCTTCACGTATGCTCTTGAATATTGCGAATGCTCTTAGGGGCGCTTAGTCGATTCGTACCATGGAGCGCTAGAAAAAGTCTCGATCGAGGACATCAGTCGATGATGATTTGGACATGCCGTTGTTATTGAGAGGCTTTTGTTGGTTGTACATGTGTGGCTATGGTTTGAGGAGCATTGAAAAAAGCTTTTGATGATATGAGTGAACCACAGTGCGCTTGTGCTTTTTAGACTCTTGCTTTTATTTGATCTGGCTTTGAGCCTTGGATTTGCATTTTTGATGACTTTTGTATAATGCATTAACTTGATTTTGCTTTTTTTTTTTTTTTGCACGTGTCTTTTCCTACGCACCGTTTGGTCCAAAGGGTTAGGTAGATGTGGGTGATGAAAGAAAGATGGCTAAATGATAGTGTTGTGGCTCAAAAGGTTGCAAGGGATTTTGATTTGATGTGACAATAGGAATGGAAGGGAGGGTCATTTTGTTGGAGCTGTGAAACGAAGGCCTCTCTTTGGGCATTGTTCAACTTAATAATTAATAATCAGTATTAGATTTTAAACCAAGTGTGTCAATGAGTGTTGAGACTTGCATAGAATTAGAAAATAATATTGCCAAAAACAAATGATCATTTTTATTGCTGATGAAACTGAGAAACATAATGGCTTATTTTAAGAGACTACTAGACTCAAAAGACAGTGAATTGAAATGATATATTGCTAGGATAGGACTCTATGACTAATCTAGATGAGGCCGCAGGATCATTGCCACGCCTTGGGGTGACTCATGGTTTAGCAATGGGCTGGTGTGAATGTTGATCTTATCCTTCGCTGCTGAGGACTGGGAGGCGACCATCTTCAAACCATGTCTGAATCCTATGCTTCAAAACGACTGCAATTCTCATGGTGTGGCCCCTTCCTTGTGGAACTTGCAATAAGGCATTGGGATTCCAATTCTTAGATTTCTTATCATCTGAAGGATTCGTGGAGTGGTTTCCAATAGGAACAAGTGCACCTTTTGCAGTTAATCTGTCAAAGGCCTGCTCATATAGTCATGCCATTGGGAAAAAATGTCCTTTGTGGTCCTCGAGGCTTGTTTGCTGAAAGAGCCGGAAGGTTAGAAGAGTTGTCATTGGTAATGTGGCTGATTTTGATCAGTGTTGTGAAAAGAGGAGCCACCTTTCTTGTAAAGCCTCCACCGTTACCCTTAGACTTCTGGGCTTTGAACATCTTCCTCAACTAGGAGGCCACGTTTTGGAGCCAGTAAATGACATCAATGGGTTGGATCTTGAGGGGCTCTCGATACTTGGGCTGAAGGTTCTTGATGACCATGGCGGAACTTGACTTCCTCATTTGGTCGATTGGTATTTGAGCGGCTTTCCCCTCCCATCTATTAGGAAAGTAGAGAAATTTTCTTCTTTCACCTTGCTTGGTGGCTCTAGTTCACGGGACCACAGGAAGCTGGAATTTACCTGTACTGGCTTTAGGAACTCGTGTTTGATATATTCCCAATCATCGAGCTTGGCTTGATTCAGGTCTTGAACCCAACCTGGATGGATGGGTGTGCAAAGTAATAGGAACACGACGAATAACTCTTGCTCATTCCTTTAAGGACATTGAGATATTGAAAGTGCGGAGGTGGTCTTCTGGGTCTTCAGATCCCTTGGACACTTGGGCAATCAGTGATGACAAACTCTTAGTAAGCTGGCCCTTAATCTCATAATCAGCAACACAAAGCCCTTGAACTGAATTTTCGGACATTCCTCTGACCAACTCTTCTAGTTGCTCACCTTTTTCCGTCTCGTCTTCGGAGAGGGTGGTGTCTCAGCATCGCTTCTTCCTCCTCGTCAGATCGAGCGTTTTTTCTGGGTCTCGTTTTTTCCTTATCCCCAATTGCTCTTCTCTTTGGCAATTAAGCGAGACATTCACGACCTCGAAGCTTTTCTGAATAGCATTGAATGTTGTGTCGATGTTTGCCATGGAAACTCTTGGTTCAGGAGCGCGTGAGGGTTTGGCTTCTTGTATCTTCTAAGCCCAGAGGACAAGTTGCGAGTCTTTTGCTATCTTGCTGAAATCAAGAATTACATTTTAGAACCGGAAACAAAGATGTTGGTCTACTGAAAACTCTTAAGAACGAACCTAAGTCAGTACTTAATCCTGAGACTTAATGAACACTCGAAACGGACTTGAATGGGCTAGACCTAAATTAATTTAGTGCTGACTCGAGAAAGATTCAAACCTAAAGATGGCCTATTTCGAATTAAGGACTCTGATAGAGTCTACGAGCCACTTGAAATTGAATGGCCTAGCCTTGAAATCAAATTTCTAGCGGTTGAGTCTATGATCGAACCTAGTTCAGTTTTAAGGTTCTTAGATGAAGTTGAAGCGAACCTTAATTCCAGATTTAAGGCTCTTGGGTGAAAGTGATCGAACAATTCAGATTCAAGGTCTTGAATTAAGATTGAACTTAATTCAGGTAAGGTCAAAGTCGAATCTAAGTCAGATTTAAGATCTTCTGGATTTGGATCGAATGTAGTTTGAATTGAATTTGATTGGATTGCTTTAGAATGGGCCTAATGGATCATCAACTTCATGTCTTGAACCACTAAGATTAGGGACTGGGCTTAGTTTGTGGTTAGAATTGGATGGATGAAGAGTCACAAGTTAAACAAGCACATTGATTTGAAACACAAGCCCGATTATCACTTAAGGTCAGGATCTAAGTGAGCTATAGGTCGGCTTGGTTAAGTCTGATAGTACGCGCTAAGAGTAGAGCTGGGTCCATTCACCACACAACATTGGTGATGTATGCCGAGATACCCTTATATACACGCATAGTAACACTGCATACGCGGCATGGGCGGGTAGGACTTACCTTAGCCATGTGATCCATTAACCACATGACCAAGGTAAAATCCCCTTAAGGTGATCTCGAGCATAGAACATGCCATATTGAGACCAAGGAGCCTAGAGATGACCTATTCGAAGGGTACAAGCAAAAATTCATTATTGAATATGGAACTACGAGACTTTCAGTCTGTCCACTCACCAAATGGTGATTATCCCAGTGAAGTCCGCCAAAAACTGTAGGGCTTCGCCCCGCCTTAGGGGCGTGACTCACTTCAGTGTCATGGATTGAGCCATGGAATCCGCATGTGAATGCGTTGGGTGTGTTGTCGAATTGAGGGGGTCGCACCGTGCCTATATAGGTTATTCACGACGCCCGAAACATTGGTGCAAACTATGGCCCACATAGTCAGTAACCAAGTGTGGGTTCGGGACATGGTACGGATTGAATCAGTAACCCAATCCGCCGCATGTAGCGCCTCTACTCGGTCTCATTGTAGTTCCATAATCATAACAAATTGAATTCAAAGAGCCTATTGATTTGATCTTGAAAGCGCACTAACTAATATTACTAGGTGGGTTGCTATTATTGTACAAACAATGACTTCTCACCATGGAAAGGCGATCACTTGATTGTTAGTCAATATTAATAAGGTGCTATAAAAACGGTCGTCCATGATTATCGTACTTTAATTGACAAGCAATTGAATTCGGTCTTGTTAAGCAATATATACAAGTGTGATAAAATAATACATAACGAAACATGAACACAAGGTTAGTAAAGCATAAGTAATTATGCTTGTGTTCCTCTCACCTTGTCATGCCGAAAATCAAATGTTTAGATAAAACTAAAGAATCGCCTTCGATTGGAATGCTAATAGCCAAAACGCCGTTAGTATTGACAATAAAAATATGCATATAATAAATGAACAAGATGATGATAAAGATGAAAAGTTAATGAAATCCTACATATTACATGAGAATGATTCAAGAGTGGTTTCTACATTGCTGTTAATTGAATTGAACTTGAATAAATAATTAGTCAAATTAAAAGTGACAAAAGGAATTAAAAGAGTCAAAAAAGAAGTTTTTAGGTGAGTAATCTCAGAATATACCTTGATTTCGCTTGTTGAATCGGAACAGAATCGATGCTTAGAATTCAGAAACGAATGTATTAGATGTTGAGAGTGTAATGAGAGCGTGAGAGTAGGAATACGCAAGTTTAGGACGGGACAGATGAATAGACGTGTGTCGTTGAAATCGGAGCTTTATGGATGAGCAAGGCACTAATCTGATGGCACGAGAGGAGAGGATGGAAAAAACCTCGTATATACGCAGGAGGCTGCGTTATATACGCTAGGAGCTGCGATTATACGCAGGCCTCTGGTATATACGCCAGGTCCTGCGTATATATTTTTTCCAAATATCGAATATTTTGATTTCCTCCGATTTTTATTTGTGATTTGCCCTTGATTCGACGCACCTAGACACCCTTGCTCTCCAAGCAAGGAGTTCTAGATGTTCTAGAAGGTTCACGTATTTCCGGGGTATTTTTTTTATTTGTATTTTTTTTGTATTTCTGTCGTATAAAAATTATAAAAAATCATAGAAAAATATAGAAAAATAGAAAATAATCTAAAAATACTGTTGAGCTCAGAAAATGTGAAGAGGAATGATGAAAACGGAAATTGAATGAGATCACAATATAATTATTTTAAAAACCTAAAATAGAATAAATAAATAATAAAAGAAATATTTTTTCCCCTTTATTGTCCTTTGCTCATTAGTTCGAGTATGACCTCACGTATTTCAACTTTTTGTGAGTTCAAAGCATCTTTTCATCAAGAACAATCGCGAGACGCGGTATGTTTCATCACGATTATCTTTTGGGGAGACATTTTCAGGTGTCTAAGCTACTTTAGGTACCACAAGCAAGATCTGCTGTTCCCACAAGATACCTAAGTATCTCTAACAGCCTTCAAATGAGATCCTTTGGATTGCTTTGAAACTGGCACACAAAAACAGAAACACAATATCAGGTCTACTAGCGTTAGGTAAAGCAAAGATCCTATCATTCCTCTGTACAGTGAGGCTTCCACATCTGTTTCCTTTAGATCAGCATCAAGTTTTGTAGATGTAGGAACAGGTGTGTCATAAGCCTTGCTGTTCTCCATGCCAAACTTTTTCAAACTCTTTTAAGTACTTTTGTTGATGGATCATGATTCCATCAACTGTTTGCTTTATCTGAAGCCAAGGAAAACCTAGTTCCCCATCATGCTCATTCAAATTCACTCTCATAAGATTAGCAAACTCTCACATACACCTGATTAGTAGCACCAAAAAAATATCATCAACATAAATTGTACTATAATCAAGTGGTTCCCCTGGTTCTGATAAACAAGGTTTTATCCACTGTTCCCCTTTTGTAATCATTCTTCATCAAGAAGTTGGACAATGTTCATACCAAGCCCTTGGTGCTTGCTTTCAACATATAGTGCTTTGTCCAACGTACACATGTTGGGAAACAGTTTGTCTTCAAACCAGGGGCTGCTCAACTATACCTCTTCTTTCAAGTATCCATTAGGAAGGCAGTCTTCACATCCATCTGAAACAACTTCATATTCATGTGAGCAGCATAAGCAATTAATATTCTAATGGCCTCTAATCTAGCTACTGGTGCAAAGGTTTCATCATAATCTATTTCTTCTTGTTGATTGTAACCTTGCACAACTAGCCTTGCTTTATTTCTAACTATGGTACCTAGGTCATCCAATTTGTTTCTGAAGACCCATTTCGTACCAATGACTGACCTTTCCTTAGGTCTAGGTACAAGATGTCAAACTTCATTTCTTTGAAACAAATTTAGCTCATCTTGCATTGCTAGTACCCAATCAGGATCAGTTAAAGCCATTTTATATTCAGTTGGCTCCACACTAAACAGGAATGAATAGAAAGCACAAAAATTTTAATAAACACTTCTTCTTGTTTGAATCCCTTTATTAATGTTGCTAATAATTTGATCAGGGGGATGAGAAGAACTGTACTTAAAATTTTTTGTAGAAAAATCATTTTGTGCTTTCTCATTTATTTGGGAACCAGTAGGATCATGAATCTCTTCCTCTTCCGAGGAACCAGAAGGATTTTCATTCATGATGTTTCCCCTTACCTCTCTTACCTCAAGTTCAGGAGTTGTTTCATTGTTATCCGTCTGATTGTCTGTTCCCCCTGAACTTCTTACTTGTCCATCACTTGGGGAACCATCAGGTCCTAGTTCCCTATCTATATCCTCTTCATCTTCTTCTCTAGGCTCTCCACCATCATTTTCTGGTGGACTAGTGGGTGAGCCTAAGTTAGCTTGCTCTTCATTTGGAGAACCAGCAACATGGTTCCCAGTGAACTCCRGGAGTCCAATAATCTCATTAGGTTCAACCTGTGCAATCTCAGAAGACATGTTAAACTCATCAAAAACAACATGCACATTCTCCTCAACATACAGAGTCCTCTTGTTAAAAACTCTGTATGCTTTACTTTGAGAAGAATATCCGATAAAGATTCCCTCATCACTCCTAGGGTCAAATTTATCAAGCTGGTTCTTCCCATTATTATGTACATAGCATTTGCATCCAAAGACACGAAAGTATGCAATATTGGGTTTTCTGCCCTTTAGGAGTTCATAGGGAGTTTTCTTCAGTTTAGGTCTTATGAGTCCTCTGTTTAGTATATAGCAAGCAGTGTCAATAGCTTCACCCCAGAAACTCTTAGGGAGACCACTTTCAATAAGCATTGTTCTGGCCATCTCTTCGAGAGTTCTATTCTTTCTTTCAACAACACCATTTTGTTGAGGTGTTCTAGGGGCTGAGAAGTTGTGACTTAAACCATGTTCCCTGCAATAACCAATAAAGTCAAAATTTTCAAATTCAGTACCATGACCTGATCTTACCGAGACCAGCTTGTGAGAAAGCTGGTTCTCCACCTGTTTCACTAGAGTAACCCACTCATCGAATGTTTCATCTTTTGAGTGAAGCATTATCACTCAAGTGTACCTGGAAAAGACATCAACAATAACACAGACATATCTATGACCTCTTCGACTTTGAACTATCATGGGACCACACAAGTCAATGTGTAAAAGTTCGAAGGGTCTGCTGGTACTCAAAACAGTTTTAGGCTTAAAAGAGATTTTGACCAGTTTCCCTTTAACACATTCTGAACAAACTTTATCTGCCTCATACTTGATGTTAGAAAGACCTACCACCTACCACCAAGTCTTGAGACTTAAGTTTATTCAGTAATGTTAGGCTTGCATGTCCAAATTTCTTATGCCAAATCCATTGGTTACTATCTGAAATGGCTCTCAAACAGACAGACTTATCTTGAGGAATTTGATCCAGGAATGTAATGTAAACATCATGTTGGCTTGAAATAGGTTGGCTCACATATAAGTTCACCTGTTTGTGAGTCTATTATGTGAAATAGGTTGGCTTGAAACTCAACTCTATTACCTTTGTCACACAGTTATGAAATGCTCAAAAGATTATGTTGCAAGCTTTCAACATAATATACATCAACAATTGCATTTGAAAGTGTCTTACCTACCTTACCTAAACCAGTGATGGTTCCCTTGTTGTTATCTCCAAAGGTGACACTTCCTCCATCAAAGGCTACTAGTGAAAGAAATTGCTCTTTATCCCCGGACATATGTCTTGAGCATCCACTGTCCAAATACCAATAGGTAGTTCTCTTCACTTTAGCCTGTAAGAACAAATCAAACATTAGTTTTAGGAACCCAAACTTTCTTGGGTCCCTTTTCCACAACATTTGCATCTGGTTGGTCTTTTCTTTTCCAGACCAATTTCACATGTTTATTGTTCTTATTTACACTATTTCTTCTAGCTGGACATTCATGAATCTTGTGTCCATTCATACCACAATGATAACAAACATGCATGTCCATAGACATAACATACTTACCTCTTTGAAATTCCCTGATCCATGTGGTTTCCTTGGGAGACCAGTTAGTCCTGGTTCCTCGTCTATTATAACCAAGACCAACTTTCCCTTGGTTAACTCGTTTCGATGTCAATATCCCTAAGGTTTCCTGTGCAGTCAGTAGTTTACTCACATGTCTATGACTCTCATGTAATTCCTTCTCTCTTGCTTCAAGATTCTCAATTAACAACTCATTCCTTTCTTTTAAAATAACAGCATCACTTTTTAAAGATTCAAGTTGTAAATTGAGATTCAAGATCATACTATTCATAGATATGTCAGTAATCACTAGCTGCTTACCCTTTTTCAATTGATAAATCTCAGCATGTAGGTCACATATCTTTCCATCATATTCATCTATCAATTCACCGATTTCTTCGCTGGTACCTGCTGAGGGAACAGTATAGTGTGTAGCTTTGAGTAAAGCATTCTCTTTGTAAAGAACTTCTAAGTTGCTAGCCATTATTTCAAAGGCTTTCAACAAAAAAGTCCTGCTACAAAAGGTTGCTTTTCCTCTAACTACTGAAAAATCAAGAGACTCACTTGAGGTTGATAAGTCTTTGGGAGCTAGGAGGTCAGATCTTCTTCACCATCCACTGGATAGTTTGGTTTAGAGGATATGGCTTTTTCAAGTTCCACCTTGCACTTGTCCAATTCAACCTCAAGCTYTGCCACTTGATCTTTTAATTCATGGCAAACTTCTTCAAGGTGATCACAACTGGCAATAGCAACTTCACATTCAGTACGTTTTTCTTTAAGTTCTCTTTTTCCAGTTATGTAAGTTTCACCTAGTTTATAGCATTCATCTAACAAAGAATCTATACAAGCAAGCATATTATCTCTATCATACTCATGCATATCTTGCCTAACTTGTTCTAAAAATTTACCTTGTGTTCATGCAGCACATCCTTCTTGGCCATCAAGCATTTTTCAAATGTGCTAGTTCCCCCTCTGGTTCCGGAATTAGTGTTGTTTCCCTTGATGTTTGCAAAGGCAGTTATGCAAACACTGGGGTTAGGTGATTCTTCATCCTCATCAGACCCTGAGTCAGAATCACCCCACATTGATGCTATCATAGCATTCTTAAAAGCTATAACTCAAAACACATATAAGCATTTAAACCATAACAATTAAGTCACACTACAGAGCATATTACATGAATTCCTAGATTTAAACTTTTAAGAGTGTTTCTTCTATTCTTCATGTAATCTTCAAGACTTTGAATCTTCCTTTGAATACTTCAATTTTGAGCACAACTTCTTTCTTCGAATGTCTTCGAAAGGCTTCACACTTCAAGTCTTGGAATCATCCTATTACTGCACATGTAACATGCTTAAGGTGCAATAAAAGTTATATGATTGTTTTTCAGCATAATAGTCAAGGAAACAGCTCTTACTGGTTCTGTACCAGTATATGAACTTTGTGTTTATTCAGCTGTTCCCTGTAACAAACAAGTTAGTTTCAATATATAAACAATAAGTATTAACTTGTCTGGGGAAACAAGTATCCTATATATAACAGCTGGTTCCCAAAAACCAATTATTTTCACAATTAAGTGTCATGTTTCCTGTATTGGTTTGTCATCATTCAAAACCTAAGGGACCCAACACACAGCATCAAGTTCCTGGGTTAGACTTTGTTCAAGGTCCCATACGAAAGAATTATGAGGGGAGTCCTCAAGGGCTTTCTGTGGTCCTGCAATCCTAGCTAATAATCTTTTCTTATCAAGAAGTTTGGGTAGGATGTTTGAGACCATGACTTTATTTGTGAGGTTAGTATAGAAAGTTTGTGTGGGAGGGAGGTAGGTGAAGTTGACCAATTGTTGTGGAGCAGGTTCTGAAAGGAGGGTTAACAGTACCAAGAAGGTTCAAAATCTGAAGGGTTTGGTGGGTGTAGCTGTGAAACCATGAATCAACTCAGTTTTAAGGAGGATTGGGGAGTGATCTGAAGAATGCCTAAGTAGGTTAGTCACATTAGTATGTGGCCAAACCTCTAGCCATTTATCATTTACTAGGGCCCTGTCCAGCTTACATTGAATAGGTCTTCTCTTGGACTTGTTAGTCAAGGTAAACCTTAAACCAGTACTACCAAGGTCAATCAAGCCAGTATCAGCAATAAAGGAGTTAAACACAGCACATCTATTTTGAATTACAGGTCTACCCCCTAATTTTTTATTTTGATTCCTAATTAACTTCATTGAAATCTTCAATTACAATCCAATGAATATTAATGTGTGAGGACATATCCATTATTTCAGACCAAGTTACTTTGCATCTACGAAATTTAGGACTTGCGTAAATTCCAGAGAAGACAAAAGAGTGGTTACAAACTCTTACCTGGACTACCCCATGCAAAGAGTGGAGATCCTTCCCAATTGGACTGAAACTCACCTTGGTAGAATCCCACAGCAAATGCAGACCACCAGAGAAACCTCAAGGCTCAGCATAATCCCAAGCATCGAAAGGCAAGGCATCACATATGGCTTTGGTGTTGACACCAGAGGTACGAGTCTCAGTTATCAGGATCAGACCCGAGTTATGATGTTCTATGATGTGCTCCACATGCTTCTTAAAATCGGGGCGTGCAATCCCCTTGGCATTTCATGCAACGATATACATATTAGTTTGAAGTGGTGGGACATTGAGATTCCCCTAAATCTCCCTGTTGAGCAGTGATTGCATCCTTGTCCAAGTTCTTTTCTTGGCCTGTGACATTTGAATTTTTGGCCGAAACTCAACTGTGGAAGTCATGAGTCCATCATGTCTCTTAGTGGCCTCCAAGCGAACTGTCAGTTTCACAGTGTTCTCCACCACTCGAAATAGGTGGAAAGAATTGGAGAAGTTACCGCATACAATTYTGGTACATTCTGAAGTCAACAAATAGATATGCCTCGATGGAGGCAAGATCGGCTGCGGATCCAGTAAGAACAGTACATCGTCCTCCATATGCAGTGTCTCGTTGTTGTCTTGAAGATGTCTGAGCCAGACCTCGAAGGGCTTTGTTGCTATGGGAAAGGAGCCTCGCAGATCTTCTATATTCGGGATGTGGCCTGGAACAAATGTTTCCCCTCCATCTATACTCATCAGAAGGTCCAAAAATGGGAGATTTACACTCTTGGGTTCCAGCATGAACCTCCGGATTGAATGGTGAGGAATCGGAATTTTCCCATTGAGGGTTTGCGCAAAGAACAGGGCCTTCGTTGGATCTACCTCGATGTAAGTCCATACCTCGATGTAAATCTTTCTAATTTTTAGTATTAGAATTATATATTGTCTACATTTTATATTTTTATAAAGGATATGAGACGGGGCAGTCGGGGATGGAGCGGGGAGATGGGATGGAATGAGGCGGGTGGCCGGGGATAGGATGGGGACAATGTAAAATCCACCCCACCCCATCACTTATGGCGGGTGATTTTCATCTCATCCCCCCCGTTACTCGTCAAACTAAGACCCATCCTATTTTACCCGCTCCATTAATTTTAGTGGAAAAAGGTAATGTAATTTCATCCCAAAAAGTCCACTTTTCTTCTTAAAGTTTCATTCCCACTCAATACTACTCCCCCAAGTGTAATAAGAGATACTAAAAAAAAACTTCACTTGAGGAAAAATTGTGTCCCCGTAGAGTTGTTTGTGGCTAGATTATTTCTTATAGAAAAAAAAAATTGTGAACAAATTGATTCTCCATTGAAATTTAAAGGGTTCCTTCCAATTCTTTCTCATTCTTACTTTTTAGTTCTAATAACCAAATGGGTCGTTAAAAGAAAGAAGAACCTAATTGTATGTTTAATTTTGAATGGTGATGAAACAAATGGGATTGGGAATATTGTATTGAGCTTTGACAGCAAATACAGAGTACAATGTAGTGCTATACTTTACCCCATTGATATCTCTTACATTTGTTTAAAATGCAAATCATGTGAACACCAATATATGCCAAAATTAAATGATTTGTTGTAGTTTAATCAAATCACTATGATGACAAATAAAGACTTATAACTTATTTGTCATCATAATGACTAAAATAAAGTATATTGTGTATCAAATTTAAGGAAACATCAATGCAATAAATTTTAAAAATAATAATAAAACAATGAAATATGTATACATTGTCAATATTTATCTACAACCAACAATAAACAAAAAGAATTCTCCCTCTATTCCAAAAAGAAATAAACTTTAAATGGAAAAAAAATAACCAAAATTATTATAAATTGTTGGTATGACAAGTACAAATGATTGGAGAAAATGTATTTAATCTGGCTATATAACAATGTAAGGCTACATAAGACAGGGGTATTTAATTCTATAAATCAAATTATCAATTCGAGAAAAATTAACCAAAACTATTATAAATTGGTGGTATGAATGCACTACTATAGAAATTCGTCGTCGGGCGACCGCTTTTAGCGACCAATTTTTAGTCGATCGCTATTGCGACCGTTAGCGACCGATTATTCGGTCGCTAAATTTAGCAACCGAATAATCGATCGCTAAAAGCTTATTATTTATCGGTCGCTAAGGAAATAATCAGTGGCGGGTTGTATTTTGACTCCAAAAAAAAATTAGCGACCGATACGTCGATCGCTAATGTTTTTAGAAAAAAAAAACAACAAAAATCACTTAAAATTAAAAACCCCAAAATAACACTCGACACTCACTCTTCCCTCTCACTAGACAATTCCCAAATTTAAAAACCCCCTAAAATTCACTCTTCCCTCTTACTCCTCCCTCCGGCGACAAACCCACTCTCACTCCTCCCTCCGGCGACACCTCGCCGTCCCGCCGGCAACCCTCCTCCCTCCGGCGTCCCTCTCTTTCTCCCTCTCCTTTTCTCCCTCTTCTCTCTCTTCTTCTCCCTCTCTCTCCTTCTCCCTCTTTGTCCTTCGACGAGCAGCACAAGGCACCGCCACCACCACTGCCACCTGCGGCGGCACAAGGCAGCAGCGGTAGCAGGACGGCGGCCATCGTCCTTCTCTCTCCTCTTCTCTTTGTTCCTTTGTAACCAATTCTTAAGGTATAAACCCTAAACCTCCAAATTGATTTCTAATCAATTTTATTTGATGAATTTGCATAAATATTATGCTTTAATTTGAATTAAGAATTGTATTATGAGTTGTAATCAATTGTATTATGAATTTGCAGATTTAGGGTAAGATTTTAATTTTAATTTTATTTCGAATTTTTGGGGGTTAGGGTTCATCCGTGGCAGTCCTCATCCGTGGTAGTCTTAGTCCTTGTACAACTCCTAGGAGACTCAAATGACGCCCATGTCAACATGGTAGTATCATTATTATTAGTTGTAGCGGTAATATTAGTATTGTCCTCATTGTTGTGGTTGTTATCGTTGCCATCCCTACAAAACTCGGCATTTGCACTTGCACACGTGCTCATCTCATGATCGTTGATGCCTGGTGCTGCACAATTTTCAAATTCAGAGTGTGTCTGTTTCTTCAATAGAGGTGGTTGAGTTGGTTGCTGCTGGGAAAATGCTTCCCAATTCGTGCATGGCCAGCTTTCCATTTTCCTATGTTAACTTTGCTACCTCAAAATTTGACTTGCAAATTTATTGCATAATTAAAAAACTTTTATTGAATTATAATACTGGAAACTAAGAATTTTGTTTATTGTAGTTCATCACAAACCTTTTCACCCGCAAAAAAATGAAACCAATACCAGAAGATCTATCTAAATTCGAAAATTTACCAATACAAGATTAATAAGTGCATACTCCTTAGTTAATAAGTGCACGGCCTATAGTTTTGTTGTTGTTAGTGTACAGTGTACACTCCTGGGTTAATACTTAACAAGTGTTCACTTGAATTTCTTTGATTTTTTCCTCTTGATATGATATTGAGTGAACTTCTTTTGGTTTTCCTTCGCATTAAACCGCTTCTCATTATTTTTGCTAATCTTCCTTCCCCATGTTGCAGGTGTAGGATATGCCACAAGACCCTACTCCCATAGAAGTTGGCCCATCCTACTTATCATTTTCAAGTCTTCTGAGCTGATGATCTATTTTTTTCCGAGTTTATTTTGCATTTGTAGAGGGGCTTAAATGCGGGTCTGTAATTAACACTAATTTTAGAATAAACTATTGAATCTGATAATTTGGGATTTTTTTGGGTGTAAATGTGGATGGTTAATGAGTCAATGAATGAACAAATATTTGATGTATTGTGTTTCTTATTGTATTTGTACGACACTGGCTTTAGACAATCGTGTTTTATGTATTTACAAGATCTACCGCTATTTTTGTTATCTTAGGTAGTTAATATTAACATGTTAACAGTTTGTTTCCTTATATAAAATCTTATCTCAATTGATGTGCGCACCGTGTGCCACTAGTGTGTTAAAACATGCAAGTTAATGACAGAAATTTTAAAACTAATAATACAAGTATATAATTTCATTTTCCTATTATAAATACGCTTAGTTAAACATAGGAATATAGTGTAAATTTTTTTTAAATAAAGTGTAAAAAAACAAACACTTGCTAACTTTGACATTAGTACAATGTCATTTTCTACGAATGTCCAACTCCAAAATTACATTCAATTACTGTGTAATCGATGTTGAACATGGCGGATTTGAAAGGTAGGAATGTAGGATTGAAGATGTATGTGGATTGTGGTATATAGAAAAGTAGTCCAATATACCGCTATATTATGATTGTGTTCTTTTCAGTTTGGTTGGCATTTTCTATTTAAGCGCGAGATGGAATACGTATGACTCACAAAATTGCAAATCTTCTTGTTGGGTTTGTTTTGTTCAAATTATTTGAATTTATCTTAACACTTTTTGAAATTTGGTATTTAAGTAGTGATAAATGTGTTCGGTTTCGACCGACTGTCATCACCGACCGAAAATCGGTCGGTAACACCCTGTACCGACCGATTTTCGGTCGGTGACGACGGTCGGATTTTCCTTCGTCGGTAAAATYGTTTTCACCGACCGATTTTCGGTCGGTGAAACAATACCGACCGATTTACCGACCACTTTATGGCTCYAAAAAAAAGAGGGAAGAAACCATTTACCGACCGAATAATCGGTCGGTAATACCGACCGATCTAACATCGGTCGGTAATACCGACCGATCTAACATCGGTCGGTAATACCGACCGATTAATCGGTCGGAAACTCTTTTTTCCCTCCATAAATGGAGGGCCATGGAGGGGTTTACCGACCGAATAATCGGTCGGTAATACTACATGTAGATCTCGATACCGACCGATTATTCGGTCGGTAAACCCCCCATATTTTTTTAATTAAAGATGGACATTACCGACCGAAATTTCGTCGGTAAAGTTAGTATTTCTTAAAATATACCGTTTACCGACCGAATTCGGTCGGTAATCTGCATCAGAAATTAAAAAAAAAAGAGAAAGAGAAATAGCAACTTGCAAACTGATTCATACAAGGATTACTAATAAGTCATGAAAATTTACAAGATGAAGAAAACTATACATTTGAGGTAAATATACAAATCTCATCCTGACTTACTAAAGAAGTGTTCTGTGCTATATAGTTATTGACAGGAATTCGAGGATTGAACTCCCACTACTACATGTATCCCCACTCAGCTTTCCTTGAACAAATTTAGCAGCGCCTTCATTCTCAGTATCTTGCTCAAAGATATTTTTTCCAATTCTAGGACAGTAGAGAAGATATTCAGCCTTGAAAACATTAGAACAATATACCTTTTGAACATTTTAAGCTTGTCAGAACATGCACTCGAATCTTTAGCAAATTCAGCAAGCAAATTCATCAGACAAGCATCAATTACATCAAAAAATACTATTTCCATATGAAAGAAAGGCATAAACCTTTGATCTTAAGTTAGATCAAAAATAACATATCTTACATCAAAAATACATATTTCCATATGAAACAAGCAACATTATGTACAAAGATTCTTCTCTTCACAAACATATTAATTAATTCATCTTAAGTTACATAATGCTAAATTTGTAAGGCAACTAAGTTAGAATAACAATTAACAATATCCACCACGACAGTAAATGATTCAAGAAAATGGTTAACAGTAAATGATTCAAGAAATGATTCAAGAGGTGATTTGCACACTTTGTTGAAGGTGTGCAAATTCAGAGGACGTATATTCAATGCCGGTAGATTACAAAAAGTACAGGAAATGCAATTCAAGTGAAAAAAATTCATATGAATCATTCCATGATGTGCCATTTTCATTTTATTCCCTAAAGTTGCTTGAGATTGCTGGCAGTTGCACTCCTCCATGGTAGTTATGCTTAAGAGGTTTAAAGTTAAGTGAATTCTTGAATTTTGAAACGAAGGCAATGAGTGATAAAGGACAAGTTACGAAAAGGATGATCGAAACAAGGTAAAATCTGTGAAAAAAAATGGTAAGCAATAATTGCCTTAGTTGGTGAGGAAAAGTAACGTAAATTTTTAATTTCACAAGGCCTATCTATGATATGATTAGACTTGTGATTCTGATAAGCCAACTCTGTACTTTGTATCTGAGATACAGCCATACGGGATTGTATGACGGAAAGATGAAGCTTGCATATTATACTCATGAAGGCTTTATAATGTGTTAATGATATTCTTGCAGTTCAATTTGTTGAGCTAAAAGCCTAAAACCCCTCTTCATTGCTTGGCTACCTCATTAGATACAAGGTATCTTCCTTCTTACAACTGAATTTTATTTTTCACATACTTAAAGAGTTGTTTCAACATTCAAACAAGCAACAATGCAACATGCACATATCTCATACTATCAAATTAGAGCATAATTAACCAAACAAGCAACAATGCAACATGCACATAATCTCATACTATCAAATTAGAGCATAATTAATCAAAACAACATGCAACCCAAAATTGAAGCGAAGAGAAGAAGATACCCAGACATGCATAATGAATCAGAAGCGTGAATTTGCACACCTTCAACAAAGTGTGACCTTGGTTAAAGAGGCAAGACCGTCATCATCAATGCCAAGACATCCCACTAAGACTAGATCTTCTAGACAAGTACTTGCAAGATAGCTTAAGGCTTTTCTCTTTAATCTGCAATGCATAGATATAAGGATAAGTGTTTTTCAAGCCCAGAATAGTTAGTCTACAAGACGTTCCACAAAAAATAAAATTTGCATGCTTACAAGACAGGACAAACTTCCATCCCCAACTAATTGCATGATAATGTATGAGTTCAAGACTTGAATGTCTAATACTAGGATTAATGTTCGAATTGATAATCATCTTCAGTTCCACTACAGGATATCTTCCTCTCCTCAATCCTCCCAACTCCACTTCTTCAACAATATCTTTGCCAAAAAATACATACTTAGATGCATCAAATAATTGGGATCTGCATAAAACATTAAAAAACACAACTTATAAAGAATATGAAGACACACAGATGATTAAAGACTCTGCTCATACATAATCTTCCTGCAAATAATTATTTATTCAATACACTCTAGTCCCAAATACTCTCTAATCTTTGTGTCACGGAATTTTGTAACAAAATTCATATATTATAGAGTTCAATACAACAGTACAACACTACTTACCATACTAACTTTAACAAATAATACAAATTAGAATAATAAATAACTCACAGATGCCAAATGACCAGCAGTCACAAAGATTTACTAGGTTAAATTTACTTAAACTTAAGGACATCAAGCTTAATTTACATTAAAAAAGTGATAGAAATCCCTGTTGGATGGGACTGTAACAGCTTAAGGTAAAAGAAAATAAATTTTGACCAATAAAGAACACCTATAAATTGTATTAGCTCACTGTGAAAATAAGAAAAGAAAAGGAGTAAAGTGCAGATAGGAAGATGTTGAAATAAATTCAACACTATAAACAAAAACATGATAGAAGCACACTGACCAATAAGATTTAAGATTATATGTAATTTGTTAAAACAATAAATACATGGTTAAAACATCTTCATCGCATGAGTTGTTTGGCACATCAAATTGAATTCTATAGTAGGTTAGTCATTATGAGAAAATATAAAGTTAAAGGCCAAGCAATACCTTGTAGGCTAATGTTAAATTTTTGATAAGTATAGTGTTTATATAGAACATATAGTTATTTAGAAAGTGACAGGAATACATGATATGGACCTCGAAATTGTTTAAGTAGAGCAGTGGAAATAATACTTCAATATAAAGAAAAAATGTACGGTGAGTATTGTTGTAAAAGTATTAAAAAGAAAGATTAAACCACTGTGTGCAGCAGTTAGCTTCAAACCTTCAGCAACAATCAGCTAATTAATGTTCTTGAAGTGAATCAAGGCATCTTACAATCAGCAATTAATCAGTAAATTAAATTAAACCACCTATATATTACAATATTATGCCAGTGTACCAAAATCTATCATTCTTCTGCAATACTTTCTTTGCTTTCATTAAATATTCAGCATATATATGTTAACTGCATATATCAGAGTCTTCAGTATTATAATTAACAAAACAAACCACATTCCAAAAACAACCAAGAAATAAAGAATCATACTCAGATCAAATTGCAAGCTAATAACTTCAATTAACAAAATAAAATCAAACAATCTTAAAAATTAAAAAGCAGTAATAACACACCGAAAATTACTCATACCCAGATCAAATATCAATTAAAATTAAAATTAAATAACTTCGAAAAATCACACCTATGAAGAAACTAGATCTAAACCCCCAAAACACAAGAAAACGCAAAATTATAACGAAATTTTCTAGATCTAAACCAAATAAAACAATATTGTGAGCCAAAAATCAATTATTCTTTCAAAAAAAAAAAGCAAACCCTAACCGAAATTTGTGAAACAACAGTGGCAGCGCAACAACAGCAACAGGTGGCACGGTGGTGGAGCAACAACAGCAACCGCGAGCAGAGCGCAACAGTGGCAGCAGCGCAACAGTGCAGCGGCGCAACAGACCGAGAGAGGGAAGGAGAGAGAGGGAAGAGAAAAGAGAAGAAAGAAGCGAGAGGACGGCTGGTGGTTCACGCCGGTGACCGTGACGGAGGAAGGAGAGAGAGAAGGAAAGAAGAGAGAAGGAAGGAGAGAGAGAGGAGTTTTGTGAGTTGTGAGTTTGAAATGAAAAACGAATTGCAAGGAGGATGGTCGTAAGTTCAATTCGCAGCAGGGTGTTTTTAAAAAAAAAATATTTAATTTACCGACCGATATTCGGTCGGTACACGACCGAAAAACGATATCGATCTGGTACCGACCGAATATTCGGTCGGCAAAATTGCGGATAAAACCTCCTCTCGGCTTTGACTGAGAGTGTTTCCTAGGAGTTTACCGACCGAACAGTTGTCGTTAATACCGACAATAGATTTCAGTCGGTATTACCGACCAACTGTTCGGTCGGTAAACTATTACGACTGCACACGGTCGGTATTAGTCGGATTGCCGACCAAAAAAAATTCGGTCGTGCGTTCGGTCGCCGAAATCGATTTTCTTGTAGTATTCTAAGTTTGGGAAAAGTTTTTTTTTTTGATACAAACAGGTTACAACCAAACAAAACAAGCAACTAGCTAGAGCACAAGCGCTCCTTTAGGTACAAATCCATATATAAGTTTCCCAGTAGGAACTAGGGTACATGATAAAGGTTCATTAGCTCTCACAAAAGGTTCCCTAATACAAAGCTTAGCCGCAGCATCGGCAACTCCATTGGCCTCCCTGTTCACCCATTCAATCCGTATGTGCGAGAATTGATGGAGCAGGTCCCTGCAAGGTTGCAATATATTGGAAAGATCACTAACCACTAATGAATCATGCAACAATAAAGACACAGCATCAGCACAATCAGATTGTATAATAATACTATCCCAAGACCGAGCAACTGCCAACTTCAAGGCCTCCCAAATACCCCAAATTTCAGCAGCCAAGGGTGACACAGCCCAACGTTTACAGAAGCCGCCACACAACCAAAGACCCTGCCAGTCCCTAACAACCACCGCAACGGCAGCAGGGGAATCCTCCCCTACAAAGGAAGCGTTACTGTTTAAAAGAAGCCAACTTTGGGGTGGTGGTTTCCACCCACAAAGCAGTTTGGGAGCTTGAGTAAACCCCGGGATGGAAGACTGAAACTCAAGGGCAATACGCTTAGCATCCTTTGCCACCTGTTGAGGTTGCTTCACAACACTCTGGAAAATAAGCCCATTCCTATTCAGCCAAATACACCATAGAACACAAGAAAAGGTCAGCCTCCATGGAATGATTGAAGAATCATTTGGGTAGGTCAGATTATCAGTAAGCCACTCCTCAAAGGAGAGAGGAGATCGAGGGTCCACACCCATGTGAAGCCACACATCCACAGCAGCACGACATTCACGAAAGATATGGTTAACATCCTCAACTGCCAGGTTGCAGTGAGGGCAAAGAGGGGAAGGAATAATGTGTCTACTAGCCAGATTCCCATTATGAGGTAACCTGTCCCAACAGATTAACCAAAGAAAAAACTTTAGTTTTGGTGGAATTTTCAGAAGCCACACCCACTTAAATTTCCAAGCCGGACTTGAAGGCACCAAACATCGAAGAGCTTCTTTGAGATTAAACTTATTCGTGATTGTCAAAGAGGAGAAGGTAAAATCTTCAAAAGAAGGAGAGACAACTAAGGATTGAACACCCCCGAGGACAGAAGCAGGAAGGTGGAAAGAAAAAGAAGTAGGATCAATAAAGCCAGAGCCACAAACATCCGCCACAGTGAGGTCCTCCTCTCCCCTAAGCTGTGCAGATGTTTTGCTCCTAAGCTGTGCCATGGACAATGCTGAATTTTCAAGGCGTCGTTGTACACTGCAAGTCTGCAATGCTGGTTTTGTGATGAAGTTGGGACTTTGAAAAGTAATTTGATCTGGCATGTCAACTTATTACTTTGTAACCCACAAATTCGGAATTACTTTCTTACCGAGCTACATTGTGATTAAGCTGATAGTCTAGAGTCTAGACATTGTTCAGCAAAAGCTATTTTGTAGTACGACTGCTTTAATTTAAGACTTGTTCTCTGTTTTGTTTGTTATGTTAGTAGCTTCGTTCAACTTCTGATTCTCTTGTCTTGTACTCCGTACTAGTCTAGAAAAAGGCTCTATTTTAGGACTCACTAATTGGTGATGACTGATGATACACAGTTTCAAGCATCTGTAGAATTGTGAATAGCTAAGTTTAGGACTCACTAATTGTGATTTGTGAATAGCTTAGATCGATTACGAATAAATAATCTGCATTGATCCACGGATAGTTTTTAATGCGAGACCAAGGTTGTTGGTGAAAAAAAGCTTAGATTAGGAATAAATAATCTATATCATGTTAACTATGTGAAAATATAGTTATGCACTGTGCAGTAGTCCAGGCTCTGCTCTAGCTCTGTCTAAAGCAGCCCTAAAATCAGTAAGTCCATCTATTTGTTAAGCTCGGGAAGGATAAAGCTTCATGTGAAATTGCCACCATTTTACAGCTTTAAATTTTGTATATGCCTCAGTTTAATAAACCATTCTGAATTAACGGATTAAATTTATAGATAATAGTCAAGCTCGTTACAAAACCAATGCTTCTACTTTTACAAGTAACCAAATTCAAGTTAATAGCAGTACAAATCTATATCCTGCTAAGGCTGCTATTAATATACAGGAAGAAACTTCATTTTAGCTTTTGATGGATTAAGATGATATAGCCAATGAAAGTACGATATACTACATACTCTCCTGCTATACCTTCAACACAATTCAGGAAGCAATTATGAGAAAATCATTAGCAAAATGATTGCAAATAATCATAAGTTCAGTCCTACATAGCCCAAAACATAGCACTGCTTTCTATTTCCTACTTGATACGACTAAAGGCTTATCTACGGCGAAAATCTCAGGTTCAAACTGTTTCATTGGTTAGCCAAAATAATGTTTATTCATAGAGCCCCCAACTCAAATCGATCTAATCAATCTCAATGATCTCAATCTTAGGTTTGCTGCCGCTTGCCACAACTTCCTTTTGCTGTGACATATTTGCTAAAATAGGCTCACAAATGCTCTGAAGTTCTTTGAGCTTATCTTCAAACTTTTGAACATCGGAGAGAAGGAAATTCCAGTCTAGCCATTGAATAGTCTGCTCAATGGCGTCCCCCATCTTCCTCTTATCCTTAAGTCGAATCTTGTTACCATGACATCTGAGCTTATTCCTCATTTCTTGGGTATATGATTGCAAAGTATCCATTGCTTTGAGCTTCCGTCTGTACTTCTCGTCATCAACCTTGTACTTCTCAGCATCCTTCCTCATCCTCTCAACCTCTTCCTGTGACAGTCTTCCGCTATAATCTGTAATTATAATTTCATTCTTGTTGCCCGTGCTTGGCTCCTGGGCAGAACATCTCAAGATTCCATCAGCATTGATTTCAAAACAAACATTGAATTTAATAACACCTTTCGGTGCTGAAGGAATTCCCCGAAGGAGGAAACGACCCAACAAGTGATTGTCACAGGCTCTGGGTCTCTCCCCTTCACGCACAATGATTGTTGTATGAGTTAAAAAGTCGAGAGGGGTACAACATATCTTTTCTGCCTTGGTTGGAATTGAAGTGTTTTTTGGGATTAAGACATTCATGTCTCCATGGTAGAGCTCAATGCCTAGTGATAACGGAGTAACATCGGAAAGTAGAAAATCCTTGTAAGAGTCCACACCACTCAAGACTGCTGCATAGACTGCAGCACCACACGCAACAGCTTCATCTGGGTTGATGTCTTTACAAAGCTGCTTGCCACCAAAATATTCTTGCAGCAACTGCTGAACCTTTGGAATTCTGCTAGACCCGCCAACAAGCACGACATCATGAACATCATTCTTTTGCATACTAACATCCTTCAGGCATTTGTCAATAAAGTTTACACACTCTTCAAATAAATCCAAGTTCATCTTTTCAAATCGAGCACGAGTAATTGTTGTAGAAAAATCAATCCCTTCGAAAAGGCAATCAATCTCAATGGTGGCGGCAGTTGTGGAAGTCAGTGTCCTCTTTGCCCTCTCACAAGCAGCTCTCAGTCTTCCAATAGCCCTTGGATTTGCACTTAACTCCTTTCCATGCTTCCTGTTAAATTCACTTATGAAGTGTTCAACCATTCTCCCATCAAAATCTTCTCCTCCAAGATGAGTGTCTCCACTCACCGATTTCACCTCAAATGAATCTTTTTCTATACTAACCAAAGAGGCATCGAACGTACCTCCACCAAGATCAAATACCAGCACATTCCTCTTAGTATTATTGCTACCAGATACCTTCTTGTCAAGGCCATAAGCTATAGCAGCAGCCGTTGGCTCGTTGATAATGCGCATTACATTAAGCCCTGCAATGGTTCCAGCATCCTTAGTTGCTTGCCTCTGCAAGTTATTGAAGTACGCTGGAACGGTGATAACAACATCCTTCACAGCCGTGCCAAGATAAGCCTCAGCAACCTCTTTCATCTTCGCGAGAATCATGGAAGATATCTCCTCTGCTGCAAATGTTTTCTCTTCATTCTTGTAGTTGACCACAATCATAGGCTTCTTATTATCATTTGCACTGGCCTCCACTTTGAATGGCCAGAGTTTAACATCTTTCAGTAGAACTTCATCATTGAATTTCCTGCCTATGAGCCTCTTTGCTTCTGTGACGAAATAAAAAATAAAAATTTAACAACCAACAATACTCTTGAATTCAACCAATCATTAAATTATGATGCTACCAAATATGCAAGTAGATGAGAAATTTACTACACTGCTGATATAACTACTACTTACTAATATCAATCAACTCTCTTCTTTCATTTTTTTTTTCTTTCAAGTGTCAATAATTGGCTATGTTTACAAATATACAAGAATTCGGATAATCAATGTAGCTGGAAAATCAATTATATATTGCTTTCATTTCATAGTCTAGGTTTACACGATAGATCCGTTTTAAGACTAAGATCTAACAAAAGAAGAATCAAAACTAGAAGTTTTAATTTTTACAACAATCAATTTTACACTATGATTAAATATACTTGTAATTAAGGATAAAAAAGATGAACCAAATGAGTGAATAAGACATTCTACTTGTCAAAAAAAACTGGGACATTCTAAAATTTAAAGGGCCAAAATTTGACATACACTTTATCATAGCCATTGAAAAACCGTAGCATTAACAAGACCAAAAGCGGAAAAAGCCTAGTTAAGTGCTCGTATTTTAATTGGAGTCCCAAAAAAAGTGGTATGTTTGTACAAATTAGGGTTCTATTGTGACATGACTGACATCATAGTTCATACTATCACACAATTAATCAATTATTGTAAAATCAACTAGCTGCTGTAAATTAATCAAGTAACCCTAATTAATATAACAAGACTTGAGAGAATAATACATGTACATCGAGTAACCCTAAGCAACGTTAAATTCCTCTGATTGAGTGTTTACAAGTTGCAAAAATCAGTTTACATACATCACAAAGTTTTCAACCACAATCACAACATATAAAGAAACTCATTAGTTGGTATTCCTTTAAATTAAAAAAGAGAGATGAACATACGGAAAATAGTGTTGGTAGGGTTGGTGGAGGCTTGGTTCTTGGCAGCATCACCTACGAAACGGTGAGTTGGGGTGAAGGCGACGCAAGACGGCGTAGTACGGTTACCTTGTTCGTTGGGAATGACTTCGACTCGACCATGTTGCCATACTGCTACACATGAATACGTCGTCCCCAGGTCTATCCCTATGGCAGCGACAGGTGACTTTCCCTTCTCTCCCATCTTTTGAGTTTTGATGCTCTTTTCCAAAATACAATGTTGTGTAGTGCAAGTGTGCAACTAAAATGAGGGGAACAATTGGACTTATTTAGGGTGTGTTTGGCGTAGCTAGATTAAAAAGCTACTTATTAATTTTATTACTGTTCGACAACGTGACATTTAAATTGGAATAAAAAATTACTTGTAATTAATTTTCTTCTATTATAAATACAAACCACTACTACTTGGTAAAAAAAAAAGAAGCCATTAATTGAACAAGATGCTAAATCATCAACAATTAAATCACAAAGTCGTATATTAATACGTTAATAATAATATAGTTTTAATTTGATTTGATGTATAACATACTATTTTCAATTAAATATTCAATTATGTAAGAGCAAATTGCAAAAATTGAAATTTAAAATTATATTTTCAAGTAGTGGAATAAGGAACACATTTGTATTAGCCAATTAAAAGGGTGATGTGTATATGGGGAACCACATACATTTCTAGACTTGTGACATTCACCACTCATAATAATGGATTATATACTAAACAAGGTCTTGGGTTCGAGCCTTGGGAATAAAAAATTCTAATTGAGAGGAATGTTGCCCATCGAGGTACCCATGCAAACTCCCGTCAGAGATTAGTTCATTCGCCAAAGACGGTGGGAACTCCTCGTAGTAGTACCCAAAAAAATGGATTATATATTTCTTAGTTCGGACCTAATTATGTTAATACTCTATTATATTAATGATGTGGTGGTGTATTTAGGGTTGAGCAGAGTGCAGTTTTGACCGCATCAAACCGCAAAGCGAACCGCAATTTAACGATTTGGTTTGGTTTGCGGTTTGAAAAGTATGGTTTTGGTTTATGACTTTTTTTTAAATCAAACCAAACCGCAAACCATAATTCGCATTTCTAAAAAATATATTAATTTGCAATTTATTATTCCAATAATTTTCAAAATTTATAAACATAGAGAGGACTTGAAAGCATATTAGAAGATATTATGGTTGTTTGTAACAGTTTTATTGATATTAGTTGGTCACATGTTAAGAGGGAGGGGAACTTTGTAGCTCACCATGTGGCTAGGCTTATTCCATTTGGTGTTCAGCAAGTTTATTTGGGTAGGCTTTTGTCTAGTGGAAATCCACCCCCTATGTACTCTCGGATAAGTTGTCGCTTGATTAATATATTTAATTTTCCTTTCAAAAGAAGAAGTAAAAGATATATATGTATGTATGTATGTATGTATGTATGTATGTATGTATGTATGTATGTATGTATGTATGTATGTATGTATGTATGTGTGTATGTATGTATGTATGTATGTATGTATGTATGTATGTATGTAT